>CAOLHI010006339.1:0-36191 GCA_948474755.1 Ctenosaura bakeri
CAGTTTATTTTATATGTATATTTACCTGGATAATTTTTTTTTTTTACAATTGAATGTACTGTTTTATCATTCCTTCCTTCATTTTGTATTTTTGTGTGTATATATACATATTTTAGATTGTACGCCTTCGGTAGGACCCACTGTTTCTGGTTGCTTTACTTGTAAAGCGCCATGTATATAGATAGCACTATATAAACAAATGATAGCAACAACAATATTTTCTGGTTTCCTCCACCGTCACCCTGCAGCCACCCATAGAAACCATCTATCATACATCTTAGAACATTCCCCAACTCTCCAAAGTGATATGGTATGGAAGGAAAGAGAGAATGGAGAACATTCCTGCCCTCTCTTTTATTGTCCAGCAGCAGAAAAATTGCATATTGAGAGATTCCAAAAGATTGTGATACATGTACTCATGATTATTTATACTCATGCCAATGAACATATCACAACATTAAGATTTTTTTAAGTCGAAAATTTATTTTTGGGGAAAAAATCTTCTATTTAGTTGGAGTTTTTGTTGTTGTTGTTGTTAACTGTTGTTGGTATTCTGGCCTAATTTGGATGCAAACATTTTTAAAAGTCAGAGAGATTTTAAAATAATGATTTAATTCATTTCCATAAATACTGATTAACTTGAAAATCTTTTTTTTTTAATTGGAACATGATAAAATTATCAAACAGACTTTTGTAACAGTTTTATCAGTGTCATATGCCTATCTATTTACTCTCTAGCAAGGAAAACTGAATGCTGATTCTGCCAGGCCAAAAATAGACAAATAAAATAGGCAAACAAATAGTGCAGCCAAAAGGACCTCCATAGTAGTCAATTGAAGACAGTACAGAAATTGTGAAATTCTGGTCAGAATTTATCAATACTGATGAGTTAAGCAGGATGTTGCTTCTATCCCAACATGCTAACTATTCCAGCATCTAGTGCTTTGTATCCAGAAAAAAAATATGACACGGTACCAAGCTTGCTTCTTACAGACTTGTTCAGTAAAGTCATTTCTTTACTTCTTGATTTTTAGAAAATCTCTCTATGTATAAAGCAGGAGTCTGAAATTGTATGGCCCTCCAGATTTTGTTGAACTGCACTCTTCACCCTTGGCTGTGCTGCTAGGGCTCTTGGGAGTTGTAGTTCAACAGCATCTGAAGGGCTGCATAATTCCCACCCTACTATAGGGAATAAAGTATAGCTGAGAATTAAAGAAAAGGCATGAAATATTCCTTGGACATCTGATTCCCTGTGGATACAGTACTAATTGAAGTTCTTTTGTGGTTCAGGAGAGAAAAAAGAATTTCTCTGCTTTTCAGACTGGGTTTGGTTTTACAGTGAAAACATCTAGTAAGCAGGTCAAGAATTATTTACAATTACATTGCACAAAATCCTATTAGGAAAAAGTTGACATTATGACCTTTCTCCATCTTGTTTTCCAAAACCTGTTCAGCATTAGCTTAAACCTCTTATGGAATTTACTTTGACAAAAGAGTTTGTTTCATTATTTTAAGACTTATGTAATCAAACTAACTTAAAGTATGTATGATTTTCCATTAGAGAACAGATACAGGCAAGCATAACTTTAGGTGGACCAAAACTAGAAAGTAGTTATTTGATTCTGCCCTTGTCATTCCTATGGTATCATTGGATGATGTTTTATGTCCTATTGCAGCAAAAACAGCTGAACTGCTAGTGGAATCTAGCTTCAGGTTACTCTTTGATTGTATGTCTTCCAAACACTGGCTTTCCATTACTTGTCCAGGACGAGGATTGAGACATGCTACTTAGCTCAAGCAAGCTATCTTATTGCCCTGTTAGCTCATAGCGGGGCCAGTCCAAGATATGCTGCTATCTGAACCAAGTCCAAATGGCACCCTTTCCCCATTCTGAGTCCAAGATTTTTAAAAGGTCCTCATACACTACTTAAAAGACACCAGTTATTGCCTTCAGTTTTGCCACCACATTATGCCATCTAAAGCAGTCTGCCTAACCTCTGGTAGAGCCAGCCTTCATTCATAGCATACATTTGCTCGTACTTCATGCATCCACCAAACACTGTATCAAAATGCCACCGACATTAAACATGCTTATTTGTAATAGATGAGAATTTTTGCACCATGTTTTAAACATCCTCTCATTGGCTGAAAAGATACGTTATAATTATATGCAATTACATAGCTCTACAGTTTAAACGTGGTATGTTCTGGGACTTAGAATACTTATATGATAGACTTGAAAATACATGCTGTGTTTGGATGAGGACAGGACATAATTATGGCTAGGGCTGTGATTATGACAGAGAAAATAGTTTTTTCAAGTAATTTGCTGTGCTTCTCCTGCCCCCACCATTACTAATCTTTGGCAAATAGTGTAGCCTTAGACCTGCAGGACCTCATCTAGAAACTTTCAATGCGCCAAAGCCTGGCAGCTGTCACTAGATCAATAGATGAAATTCTGGTGCAGTTCTTTCACGTGCATTTTTTTAAGCTATTGCCAAGCAGTTTCTCTTTGATGTATGTGAAGGTGCCAAATCATGCCACTCTATCATGTCAGTTATCATTTAAGTGCCTGCAAAAATGCCTGATTTTATTCAGACCAAACAGAATTGTGGCCAAAGTGGTAGTCCAAGGGCCCATGCATGCCCACATAATGACCTCATAAGGTATTTGAGGTTTGGCTGTTTAAATATTTTGCAGAAGTTCTGACCTTGGCAAAACTGTAGCCACATTTGAAGGAATGGCAGGCACCGTACATCCCACTCCTTGGTAGAGCTCATTGTCCTGTGTCATAGAATATCAGATTTGTCTGTTAGCATCAGATGGGACTTTAAATCAGCAGTCTACTTTGACAGACTTTGGAAAGGTATAGTAGACAGCATATTTTGTGCGGTGAAGATAGCTGTCCTCCTTGTTGTAGTGCTTTATGTAGGCCTGCAGTTGTATTTTTCCATTGCTGGTTCCTATGCTCTTTTGGTTTGTCTTCATCTCTTACCATTTTCTGTTCATTTAACATCTTCTCATTTTTAAAACTGAATTTAGTGAAATCTGAATTTTGGGTCTGACTTACTAGTTCAGCTTGTGCTCTTTCATATTTTAATTCTGTGTTTATTTCTTTTATACAAATTCATCATAATTCAGGAGTTTCTTTGACTTGATCTTTCTTTTTTATGTCTTTATAGCTCTTTGAGGTAAAACTTATTTCTCTTTGTCAAAGAGGGCTGACTCTACCATTAGCAGAGCCAAGTGTCTCAGGTCACAAATATAAATAAAAGCAGTTTATTTATTTATTTAACTATCTTGGCCTTTATTGTAAGATCTCAGGGTGGTGTAGAAGTAAAACAGGATAAAAACATATTAAACGAGTCAACTAGTTAAAAGAACTTAAAGGCTAGAAGAGTTAATACCATGTGTATCTACATCTGAAAAAAAAATTAGGTGCCAAAGGATTTAATAAAAAGGCATGTTTTGACTTGGTACTGGAACAAAACTAATACTGGTGTCAATCAGACTTTCAAGGAGAAGGCATTCCGCAGTTGGGGTAAAGCAATTGAGGACCTCTCCCATGCCTTCACCAGTGTATTGACCTCACAGATGGGCAGAAGACATTGGTCCATAGGCAGGCATGTGTAAGAAAAGTCATGTGCCTGGCAGCCAGTGCAACTTATCTGAGAGCACTATGCTGTGTTGTCTATATCGTGTACTAGGCAGCAAACTTACTGCTGCATTTTATACTAGCTGTTGCTTCCAAAGTCATCTTGCATTAGCTGTTGCTTGCAAGTCTATATAGTAGCTCTCCAAAGACTGAACTACTTTAGTCCAACTTAGAAGTTACCAGTATATGGATACTGTTGGCTAAATTACCCCAGAAAGGGCCTAGCAGGCTCACCAGCTAAAATTGGTGCCAAGAAGTCCAAGCCATAGAGTCCATTTGGTGCTCCAGTGACACCGATGAATTAAATGTGTTCAAAATCTACATACCTGCTTCTTCAGCTGGAGTGCAAACCCACTCAGTGCAGATTGCATACCCCGTTCCTGTACCAGTCCTTAGAGCCTCCAACTTGTCAGGATTCTGTTTCAGTTTATTAACCCTCATCCAGCCCATCCAGCACCTGTGCAGCTCCAGTAACAAGTGGAAACACAGGCGGGTGTCTTAGCATATTAACAGCATCCCAACTCCAAACTCCTAATAGCCCTACAGCTTCTCCTTCTGAACCCCGGGAAGTTACTTCTGGTCATAATATCTACGTTTGTTGAAATGTTTTTTTTTTAATTGCCATTCCTGGAACCTTTGTTCAGAAGCTAGGGGACCACAAGAAGTGCTGAGGCAGCTGTGTGTGTCCCCCATGGGGTACACTTTCCACACCTTTTTCGCAAGTGGTACTGGTACTTTTATCCATTCCCAGTGTTAAAGAAAGATTTAGTTGACAATCCAGTTAGCTTCTGTACATGAAATGTAGGAGTCGCCCGTGAAATTGTCTTGGACTGCACGCTATGTTTAATCTTGACATGGTCTACTGATCAGAACGACAAAAAAAAAAAAACAACGCTTTCTTGCTTATGATTTCATTTCTTTCACTATGGCAATGCCATTTAATTGAAACTTCTCATTTCTCATTTGTTACTGCCTTTCAAATTTTGCAGCTCATTTGTTTTTCTTGTTTATTTTTAACATATTTCACAACTTTTTTTCTCACTGCATGTTAACTTTGATTTCCCAATAGGAATCAATGTAAACTTATTTTTCTGGCCTATAGAGGACTTCATGTTACTTCTCTTTCCATCCATATTCTCATAGTATGGGTATGCCTCAATTAACAAAGTGATGTGTTCCTTGGTATTACTTCTTTAACAGAAAAATTGGTACCAGTGGTAGAAACAATAGAACGATCAGAGATAGTTTCAAAAAGCAACATGTTCCAGCAGACTTCTTATTCAAATCCAATGCTGTGATATCCTTGTGAAATGAAACAACCAGATCAGGTGAATCTTGCAGAAGTAAACAGGAAAAAACTTTCAGAGATCTCTCAAAGCCTTCTTGCAAAATGTATCTAGGGATGACTTTTTTTCCTCCACCCTCCGCTTTTCTCATAATTTCCAGATTTCTTTTCCCCCCTTTTCTTCCTTTTTTTTAGCATATTGGGTATAGCTGGTGAGGGAGGTTTATCTGTTTTCCCATTTTCTATCTGTTTTGCTGTTCATGCACGCTCAGCAAGGGATTCTGAACAAAGCTGCTGTTTATCGTGCCTGTTTGTAGGAATTTGTCTAGAGTATTTTTTGAACAGAAAATAATATTTCTACACATGAATATTATTTTCTGCCCAGAAAATGCTGTTTCCACTGCAAAAAATACTGTGCAAAACAACCATGTGCCAATTTTGTGCAGACTAAGTGTTTAATTGTGTATAGGCTTTGAAAATACTTTGAAGACATTCCGGCAGTGGTAGAAAAAATTGCTAAAATTACTCCTTCCTTCCTTCCTTCCTTCCTTCCTTCCTTCCTTCCTTCCATCCATCCAGAAGAAACTAAAATTACATCCCCATCCTTTTGTGGACCTGGATAAGACTAGTCAGGAGTAAGGAATGTCTTATAATAACATTGAATCCTGGGGCCACTGTTTATGACGAACAAGCCAACTACCTAGGTTTACTCATTTGTGAGAAAGAAGGTATAAAAATGGAGCAAATATGCCTTGTGCAACCAATTTGATGTCAGGAGTCCTGGTTTATTGTTGCAGTGGAATGTGGTAATTTCAAGCTTGCCTGTAGGGCCTATCTCTAAGTTCAATGTTGTTTTAAAAGTACTTTAAAAATATTATGTATTAACTGATGAATGCTAAAGAGAAGTTTACTGCCTTTGCTATTGTTTAAGTGGGAAAACACCATCATGTCAAAATAATTTCTAGCATGTAGCCACTTAGTATAGAAAGTTAATATCCCTTGTAGTTAGATATATTACTATAATGAGTGAGCAAGGGATGAATTGTCAGATGTAGTTAGTCATAGTTGCTGGACAAATAGATTGTGTCTGTCGTGGTTAGGTCTACATAGTTCCCCAGGAAATGCAGAATAGATAGATATTTAAATCTATTGATATTCCATTTTCCTCCTGAACTGAAACTGAACTGGGACCGGTAGGCATGCCCCAAACCAATTACTGAATAGTTACTGACCTGAATTAGAACCAAACCAGAATAACTTTAGTCACAGGTGAAAACGTACAGTAACCGAGTCATGTGTTTAATGGATTGAATAGATTATAAATTCTGTATAACCTTACATTTGAAAAAAGGAAATGGTTTTTAGGATATTCTGAAGGATGCATGCCTGTTCTGCCACTGATGGAATAGCTCAGTCACTGGAACTGAGGTGATTCCTTCTGTCTGCTTTAGCCTTTTGTGTATACTAAAACCATTTCTGCACGAGGTCAATACTTAGTAGTAGCATTGAATTCTTATC
Organism: Ctenosaura bakeri; assembly: GCA_948474755.1. NCBI lineage: Eukaryota > Metazoa > Chordata > Lepidosauria > Squamata > Iguanidae > Ctenosaura > Ctenosaura bakeri. The sequence continues at coordinate 6,459 of CAOLHI010006339.1, forward strand.
CTCTCATCTACACATTGTAGCGTTTTAGCATTGTAGTTTTCCTCATGGTTCTGCACATTTCCAGCTCCTAGCATGGTTCACTGCAACAAGAACCCACAGTATGTAAAAACTGGGAAAACTCTGATGTAAATCTCCCAAACCAGTTCTGCTTCATTTTTTGCCTGCATGCAGAAGCGTAGCATTGATTCACAGCACAGAAGTACCCAGCTATAGACATTCCTATGCTGTCCCTTCCGTTATTTCCATCCCTATCTCTCTCCACCCATCAAAGGACAGGCTGCTGTCACTATTGTCTTCATGTGTTAAAGGGACAGCGGGATCTGGTAATGGACCATTAAGACGTGTTTTCCATGTATCAATGAACATGCATACCTATGCACAAACGTAGCAGCACAGAAATGTCAGTTCAGTTGGTCCACCTCTTAGCCTTGGTTGATGGAGAACTTTCTGTATTAGTCTTTCAAATTCTATTGCAACTGAAAAGCGAGGAAGATGCTATGACCAGCAGAAAAGGTTATGCAGCTTTTGATTTTTTTTTAAAAAAAAACAACCCACAGATCTAGTTAGAGAGATGTACTTTTAAGCCCCAGGAGGTTTCAGTAGATAAATGTAATCATTAATTTAACTAGATATATAAATAGTCGAGAAACATTTTCTGAGGACTCCACCTAGCTTATTTTTTGTTGGAGAGGGAATAGATCTCAGAAGTTTGGGCAAAGTTGAAACACACAATACCCGCTTCTTTGTCAGGCCTTAATTTTATTTAAACTTCGGTGATCCAAAACGGATTTCATAACAACATCTCATACAGTGGTATAGTTTTGAATACAGAACATGTATAGGCTTTTCCAGAGAATTATTGCAAATATGCCTAGAGTCTGCAGCAAATTTTAATAACTTTAAGTTTTATAATAAAAGCCTTGAGTATTATGGCAGTTAACAAAGAAGCACGGGTGTGCATATGCATATATTATTTTAGATCAAACATTGCAAAAATAATGCATTTTAGATCAAACATATTTTTGCTGAAACATGTTTTCAAGATGAAGTTATGAAAATAAATATTTATGTAATATGAGTGTTTAATGTACAGGTTTATGGACTTATATTCACTAGAGTATCCAGTAAATCTTTAAAATAAAATTATTTGCCTTTTAAAACTAATGTATTAGAAGAGCCTTTCTTGTTCTATCTATGTGGGAGAAACAGTTTTTTCCCCCTTACAGTGTCAGGTACCAGTACCATGTTCGTACCCACTGTCTACAACTCCTTGTTTCTTTCTTGAAAACTCACTATGAAATAGCAGCAAAAAATATACAGATTAGCACAGGTTTGTGGATCACTGAGTAGCACTCTATTAGAGTATACATTATGTGCAATAGTAACTCTGAACCGATGTCGAGTGTACATTACGCTTAAAACAAAGGGGAGGGGAATCAGGAACATCGAGGGAATTAAAATTTCATATATATGAAAGCTGAATTAAATGCAGTATAAATTACACAATTTTTAATTTGTTCTGGTTTACTCATTATAGGGAAGATTTTTAAAAAAGCCTGTTATATAGGGCATTCAAGTTTATTCCATCCCACATCTCCAACAACTGGTAATCTTACCCACTGCTCTCGTATTCAAGATTTTGATGGATGTCTGCATTAGATTTTGAAGTGTATCTGGAAGCCACACCAGCTAATATCTTAGCTGTCAAAGTCTGAAGTTCTTAGAAGAGTGAATTCTATGCCTTTCCCACAGTCTGGAATTAAGTGAATGAACAAAGGTTGTTCCTGAAAATTGTGATATAGTTTCCTGCCCCTTCACTTGAAAACTAAAAATGGTAACTTTAAATTTTTAAATTTTCAAAATTAAAGCAGCACCATATAAAAGCCTTCTGGGACTTTCCTGGGAAAGAAGACAATGCTCCCTACTGGGATTTGGGTGGGGGAAAACCTTTAGAAGTAATTGGGACCTCCACGAGGGGGCTTGCAGCTGTGGGGGGCAGTTGGTCCCCGTGTCGTCCACTACTGCTTTGGTTACTAAAAATAGTATCTGTTTCTTTCAACCTATGTGCATAACAGTCTGTTTCTTCATATATAAGCAGCTTTATGCATACCTGCTAATAATTAAGAATAGGTAGTGAAATAACAAAAGCATATATTTATTTATGTGAAAGATTTATGTCAATTTATGTTGTTGGACAAAGATAACACCAAAATATAAAAACTAACAGTTGTACAAGAACTTTTGAGAGCAAGTTAGGCGGGATGTTGATGTTCAGTAAATCCAGTAAATATTTTCATTCCATTCTTGTGAATACTCACTTTTTTGTTGACAGAATAATATAGAAATATGTTCACATGCAAGGTTTAGGCCATTTATACCCATAAGTGCCATAATCCCCATGAGCCACCCTCTGCAAATATTCAGTGGATTAGCTGGTTTATTTCTGTTACACTTCCTGACCACTGCCTTTGATTGTATTGCCAGCATAACAGCATAGGGCTTTGCAGTTGTTAACTTGATTCTAAACACTACTTTTCAAACCAATAGGTCATGGAACTGAGCTGTATAGTGATAATAAAGCATTTAGATAATAGGAACAGTATAACATTTCAAAACCATGAGTGTTTGTGAGTGGGTAGATTGATGGATGGTTTCCCTTTTGGGAGAGGTGGAAACTGAAATATGTGCAGCATTTTTTTTTCAAACAAAAAAATATAGTTACTTTTGAGCAACATCAAATTTTTAATTTGTAATTTATTTTAGCATATATAACTGTACAGTTTGACCTAACATGATAGTTAGAGTGATCCCAGGCATGTTCTAAAAGTTAGACTCACCTTGTTTAAGGGAACCAGATAGCACAGCTTCAAAATATTGCTATAGTTGTATATCAAAATTGTAAAAATATCCTGTATTAGGGAGAAGACTCATGCTAATTAAGCACATGTATTTAGGCCGATGACACGAAGGAAAAGATGAAAATAATAACAATGAATAATAAATCAATGAAGTATTATTGAGACAGAAATGGCAAATAGTACAATATTAACCATCTTTAGATTTGAGTGTTGCATATGGGCTAAATCCATTTATTAGTTTCTACTAGAGCAGACCTATTGAATACATAAATATGCATATAGATCAGAAAATGTGCATATATTGAGGAGTAATTGTCTTCTGTATTTTTATAAACAGTTTGCCTAGCACTGATCATAGAATCATAGAATCATAGAAATGTAGAGTTGGAAGAGACCACACGGGCCATCCAGTCCAACCCACTGCCATGCAGGAACACCCTCAAAGCACTCCCGACAGATGGCCATCCAGCCTCTGCTTAAAAACCTCCAAGGAAGGAGACTCCACTACACTCCGAGGCAGCAGATTCCACTGCCAGACAGCCCTGACTATCAGGAAGTTCTTCCTGAGTTTCAGGTGGAATCTCCTTTCCTGCAGCTTGAACCCATTGCTGCTCCTGTTGATGATGAACTGTATTTATTACATTTATGGTATTTTATCTTGCATCATGAAACCTTAATTAATGCATCAATTAATCCACATAATACAACATAAAAACAACATAAAACAATTTTTAAATAATTGAAAGATAATAGCTACTTAACTCCAACAATAGTGCAAAAACAAAAAACCAGCCAGTGAGAGCCAGTGTGGTATAGTGGTTTGACTATTGGACTGGGACTTTAGGAGACTGGAATTCAAATCCCCACCTGGCCAGGGGAATCTACTGGGTGACCTTGGGCAAGTCCCACTATCTCAGCCTCAGGAGAAGGGAGTGGCAAACCTGCTGTAAATATATCTTGCCAAGAAACACCAAGATAGGTTTGTCTTACAGTAGCCATAAGCTGGAAATGATTGGAAGGCACACAACAACAACCACCAGAACAACAAGATGATTAGCTAAGGAAGAACAATGTCAATAGGCATATCTTTAGCAGGCATATAAAGCTGAATCCAGTCTCTGCCTCTCAGATTCTGCCTAGTTTTCCTGAGAATTTTACCATCATTGAGAAGTCATGTCTTCATCATGTTATGCAGTGGCATTGTGCTGGATACAGAACAACCAATAAGGCCTTTGTTGAACACTGCAGGGATGAATAGAGTGAGTGTAAGGGTGGGTAGATTCCAAGTTGTCATGGTGCTGGAGTGTTCAGGCCTTTGTATTTCAACAATACAACCTTGAACATGGCTCAATAAGTAATAGACCACCACTAAAAAGACAGTCTCCTTCCTTGTACCAGTCTAAATGTGTCACGAATTTTAGATCTGTAGAGACCACAGTGCTAAAATAAAATTCACATTTACTTCTTGCTTTAATAAATTATCAATAAGACTAGAACTATCTTTGTTTATTAGACTATGTATAAGGACTCCTTTAGAAAGGAACAACAAAATACAGTAACACCATTTAGGATAAGGCACATCCCTTGGTAGTTTTATTTCTTGTTACCATCTAGGTAGAGTCAGTTTTTAAGATAGTAATATGTTACTGTAGTTTCTAGCCCAGACTTGTGGGATATTAGATATCATATTGATATCAATAATTTGGCCTACTATACCCCTTTTCCTCCACGTGCTTGTGAGGCCCCCAGACAAGCTTGCATACAGGCATGGCTGCTAATCGCTGTATTATTCCAAACAAATACAGGCAGGCCAGAAATAGCCGACCCGCCGCCTCAGGAGACCTCAAGGCAAGTACCACATTATGTATGCACGCTACTTACAAAGAACTCCCTGCCCCAAGCAGGCAGCTTGACAAGCCAAATACTCATCTGTCAAGCACTCCGCGTTTGCATACTGGCTACTCTGTTGACAATTTGGTCTTAACACAATCATGTAAAATTCTGACCTTACGGGGGCTTTGCCTCCAGCCTGAAACTCATTGTTCTCCCCAAGTATGGACTAGCCTACGGCCACATTTTCCCCTATAAGAACCCCCGTCTTTGAGCGCTTCCTCAGATCGCTCCTGGCTTCCATCCTGCCTTGCTGCCACTTCGTTTGGCAAGCCTTCCCCTGAGCTCCACGTGCTGAGAAACTTCATTTCCACAAACTTCTTCTTCTGACTACCCAGGCTTCAGGACAGGTGTAGTATTTCCCATACCAAACCTCCTCTAAAAATCCCTCTATCCAACTCCAACATTTTTTTCTATAGTTCTCTGTGTGAGTGTGTTGCATACACTTGTTTGACTGTATTTTAATAAAAACAACAATTATTATTTACTTCTGTTTTCTCCTTGACTTGGCCTGATCCTGTAGACATTGGGTAAAAGATCTCGCTCCGTTGCCCTGCCTCTAGTATTGCTAGCTTGTGCTCTTTTGACTAATTCCCAACTTTGTAATTTGGAGCGCACTTAGGTGTCCCCAGAAATCAGGGTAACAAATAATTCTACTAACATTATTTAAATGCCTTGTAAATGGTGCTGTAGGCAATTGTGGGATACAGACATGAATTTCTGAACTCAGTAAAATGAGATATACGTGGGAAGTTGAAATGCTGAAAGTAGAATACAGGTCATTGTGGGGGGGTTTTCCCCCCTGTGAACTTGCTGTAGTTCATTGTTGCTCATATACAAATTGAAGTACGTCTAAGTTTAATGCCAACATTGAGTTCATTGTGTTCCCAGCCCAGCCCAGAGCTTATTTAGCTGAGTGGCTGGTACAAAGCAAAGTCTGTCTACATAGATGTGAAATGAGAGAGAGAAAGCATCAAGCAATGTACTGCTGTTTGGTTTCTGATGAGGCATGGTGAGCCATAGTGTTTGCTCCCTGTTTCCTCTAACAGAGAAACTGAACCCAGTCCTCTTAAGTCCAACACTGAATTTCAGCATTTTCAACATACATTGCCATACAGTTCAGTTTAAGTCAGAAGATGCACATGCTGTGCTGCCGTTTTGGTTTGGCATATCTGAGCTTTGTATCACCCAAACTGGAAGGATCTTCAGTTCCTCTCTGGATGGGATATGACAATTTTGATCAGGTTTTCAGATGAACCAGAAGGAACTTCATAGCAAACCTAGTTTTATTTTCTCACTTCTAATTAAGAAGCTGCGTTGATCCCTTCTCCCTCCTTGTTCTGCAAAAACAGCACTCTCACTGTTTCTTTCCTCCGAAAATGCAGATTATTGTAATATATACCATAATGCGATAACATTATGCTTTAATTTCTTGTGGAAGACATCAAGCTACCATTCACATTTTCCATTCTGGAAAGTTTATAAAGAAATTAAATTTCTCTTTCTCTGTTTTATAATTTATACCCATTTTATTTATTTATTTATGGCTAATATAATCTTTTGGAACAGGGTTTGATTCTTCAAAGGTTTTCGTTTTTAGTACAGACTAGAATATTTATCTGGCGTTGCCCGGTGTTTTTATTTTCCTCTTAAGAACTCACCAAATTGTCTTCTCCAGTACCTGTAACATTGCTCCATATTTTCCAATGTAATCTGTTATTTACATACACAGTTTGAGTTCCTGGGGGAGTACAGTGTCCTCCTCCTTGCTGCTAGGCTTTGTGTCCATAGCAACTGGCCTATTCATGTACCTGTAAATTTCCCCCATATTCTCCAATCCAGTCTTTATGCAGAGTTGTTAACATTCAGCGGTTGGGTTCGTGCAGGAATACACTGTCCTCCTCCTTGCTGTAAGCCCTGTCTCCATAGCAACCAGTCTATTCCATAACCTGTAATTTATCCCCATATTCTCCAATCTGTATTCATAGTTGTTAACATACAGAGGTTGGGTTCCTGCAGGAATACACTGTCTTCCTCCTTGCTGCTAGGCATCATCTCCTTAGCAACTGGCCTGTTCCAGTACCTGTAACTTTTCCCCATAGTCCTCAATCCAATCTGTGTTCTCTGGTGACTTTGATGTACTGGCTTTTTTTTCTTTTTTTTGCTTTCTGTTGAATTTATGTAGTGGCTTTATGTTTTTCTGGAAGCATTTTTTGTTTTGAATTTCAACTTTAAGATTCCTCACGTATGGAACCCATAAAATCTACTGTATGAGGCGAAAAGACTTTGTAACTATGTTGTGTATGTCACTTCAATTTTTCTCACATATGCCTCCCAAAAGTTTTCTGGCATCCTTATTGATGGTAGGCCTCGTCTCCATAGCAACCAGCTTGAGGCTCAAGACCTCTCTGGCTGAGAATTCTAAAGGCCCCTCCCTAAACTGCCAACCCCAGGATTCCATAGAATCTTCACAGCCAGCCAATCATATGAGGTCTTCTCACCTCACACAGCCTATGGAATGAGGTCTTTGCCTTCTTTCTGCTACAGTGCTACTGAATCTTATGAGTTCATTCAATAAATGACTTAACAATGATGTAGTCAATTTGGTAGCAGGAGCAGAAAAAGCAAAGGAAGTTCTTCCAGGGTTAATCCAGGGACTGGGAACGTGGATTGCATGGTACCTTCCAGATGTTGAGGGACTGCAGCTTCTATCAGACCAGCATTGAGGGACAGATTCCAACTACATGTTCCCCACTCCTGATCCCTCAAGTGTTTCTTAAGATGCTTCCACACTGGGGTGTTAGCATATTAGTGCAGGGTCACAACTCTGGAGATGTCTTCTTATGTTAGCCACAGCTTTGATTACAGTAGCACAAAGGCATTGTTTCTCTTTCGCATTAGTGGGAACAGCAACTAAAGCACTGATTGAAATCGTTTTTGCTCTCAGGACACACTTGAAGCCTTTATGGCCTGTCATGCAGTAGCAAATAACTCTAATTACAACCTGGCCTTGCAACTCTCCAGTGACCCAAATTTGAATCATTGCCTGTGCTTTACATAACGCTGAAAGTAGAAAACACAGAACCACATTTCTTGCCAGAGCAATATAGCGGTGTGTTTTGGAGCTGAGGAGAGTTGCCCAGAATGAATAAATGTTACCACGGACATGTTTTTGACTAGCTTGAGCTGGTGTGAGGAACCAAAGTCCTATACTTCAGTCATACATTTAGAAGCATTTTAGGATCTTCTTTGGTTCTTGTTCTACTAAAAAAGTCTGTAGAATAATTAAAAATATTTTTCTTACTTTTCGGTATCCTTCCATAGTGTGGGAATGTCAGCTGCTACACTTTAGAAAAAAAAAAAACTTTCAAACATTGCTTTTGTTCCAATTTGTCTTTTTTTTTTGGCTGACCTTCCAAATGCATGTGCACTGTATCATAACCTACTTGGGCCACATTTTGAGTCCATAGTCCTAGCTTCCTCCCTCATGAACTACTTTTCTGTATGTAGACAGTTTGAGAGGGCATTTAAACATGTGGACTCTTGTGTATAATCTCATCTGTTACAGTTGTGGAATAGCTGCACCAAACAATATTTCTGAGAATACTTTGGCTTTGAATGTTTGCAGCTGATAGTGGAGAGATGGCGTGAAATTTGCTTTTCTAGCTTTTCACTCAGACTTTTTAAATGCTTGTTATAAGAAGAAATTAATTTTGTGAAATCTTCATAATTCCTTAATGTTGAAATAGCTTGGTAGAAAATAGAGAGTTTCTAGTCTAAATGATTTACAGAATTCGCCAAGATGAGAGAATAGAATTCTGTTTCAGCAAATGCAAAACACATAGCTCTAGCCAACATGTAATTGGGTCCCCATCAGCAGCCTGTTATGTCTGACTGTGTTCTAGTAAATGCTTAAATATGTAGGCCTTGCTAAATACCTTCTGCATGCTGGATCTCAGCCTAGTTGTTGCTACACTAGAGCCTATTCACTAGCCAATTCTGTTACTGGCCTAATGCATAGCACCTAGCACCATCTCTTTGACTCATATCATCCTACCAGTAAAAGCTCACAACACCCTTTTATGTAGATCATTTCCCTGCAGAATTTTAGCTTTGTCAAGCAGGCAGTAACATATCATCATGTTGATTTAGCATGTATGTGCTTATATTGCACGTGCACCAACATGCTCAAAAGTTGTAAATACATTTTCAGTGTTGCTACTTTAATCTTTTTACACACCTGAGGTTGAGGTAAGAAAGCAGGGGGCTAGATGGCAATTACCGTTGAACTTTGCTTTTAAGGTGTGGTTTAGCATTGCACGTTTTGTTCTGTGATTCTTTTGAAATGTGAACTGACAATTGGTCATTCTAGCTTCCTATTGCCTAGTCAGTACATTTGCAAGAAAGTGGACCATCTTTTTATTTATTTTGGTTCACAATTGCAATTTAACTCTGCACAGGTTCTATCATTTTCAACTCTATCCTCTTGCATTAAAGATGGTCAGTGCTTTACAAAATGCATCTTCTTACTCACACCTGACACTGTTCTCCTGAATAGCATCAAAGAGTCCAGAGTTTCCTCCATTCTGATTGACTCCATAACCATTTTTTTCTAGGGCTCAGTTGTGTATATGAATGTCATGACAGCTTGCCAACATGGATGATGTTAAAACGGACAGGAGATATTCGTGGTGGATGGAATTCACAGACTTCTATACATGAAGTGATTTGGTGGAAATGTGGGGATTCCTGTAAAGTGTGGGTCTGCTTAACATCTTTGGCATATGGTGCTGCTGACCCATGTTCCCTGTCTTTGTTGATGTCTGTTTTTATTGTTTCTGGAGAAACTTTGAAAAAATGAAGGTTAAAACTATAGTTAAAACTACTGAATATACAGTGACCATGCCTCTGTTGGTTCTGTTGTTTAAGTGGCATTTGATAGTGTTGACTATGGTATTCTCCAGGATCATTTGGCTGGTATGAAGCTGAAGATCACCATGTTATGATGGTTCCTGTCTTGGGGAACTGTTAATTAGCCCTCTAGTCATTGGCCTACTGGGTTCCTCAGGAGACTTATTTTGTCCCCTGTGGCTTCTGAAACCTACATAAAGCTTGTGGGGGGGGAGTTGTAGTACAAAATACTTAGTACTAAAATGAAACAAATGCGTAACCTGGATTTATAAATTATTAAGTTAAGTGTGCAGTAGGAAAAGGCTTCAAATTAAGTGTGTAGTAGAAAATGGTCCCAGAGAAACTTTGTGTCATGTTATTGTACAGAAAACAGATGATATATAGAGAACACAGATAGTTTATGTTTTATGATAGGCATATTTTAAGCTGCTTGCATTTTATGTGACAGAAGAAAAGTTACTAACTTTTATTTGTAGAAACAGAAATGTAAATTTAAGTGTAAATTCCTAATTAAATTATTCAGTCTATGTAGCAAGTGTAATAATGTTTTGAATATGTGTGTTACAACTGTTGTTATTTCCTGGAAGAGGTTTTTTTTTTTTTAAAGCTGGATTCCCCAGAAGGTCATCCATGGGTACCACTGAATGCCTCTTTTAGTGACCAGCAAGATCCACTTTCCTTCCCTGTTGTAAAATCTTCGACAGTTGAAAAGTGAAGCGCAGTTAACTTCCATCTTTATCCCCTTTCCCAGGATATGAGCCTGGAAACATTCTTACAGAATGAAGATGGTGGTCAGCAGCCAGCCTACTTCATTCTCCCTATTTACAAAAAGGAGGGAAAAGAAAGAAAAATAGTTATTTGAGAGAGCAACAAGGGGTGACCTGGGGGCTGTCAGGGAGAACAACAGTGGGTTTGGGAGATTTAAGAAATGTTGTGGGGCAACTGATCACTTATGGAGAGAGTTATTAGGTAGTCAGGCTGGATTGAAAAGAGGTCCCACGAGTTTAGGGAAGGTAGGGATGTGATGGATGAATAGGGTGTGGTATGTGTTTGTGAATGGTTCTGTGTGTTTACAATGCATGTGTAAATGAGAGAGTATGTATATGCAGGAGGGGGGAGTGTGTGTGTGTGTGTGTGTGTGTGAATCTTGTATATTTGCAGCATAAAGTGAGGATATTCTGGTTTTGCCTTCATGACTGAGAAGGAATATGCATTTCAGGTCTTGAGAGAGAACTGTGGATTCAAAAGAGTGGAAAAATTTTTCGGATGTTGCTCAGCCCCTCCTCCTTCTGTATTCAGGCACTTGAGCAGAGTCCTCATCTTTTAGATCTTTTAGCCTCTGCAATTTGCTTTTATGACTAGGTAATTCCACTTTTTTAATGGACATGCCTCATGGAAATAATTTTGTGATGATGCCCACAACACTTTCAGATAAATTTCAATATGCCAATCAGCCAAAAATAATCAGGGAGCTCTCTTTTACTAGTAAACATGATGCCATTTTTGAAGGAAAAACCTCAATTTTAAATACACAAACACCTTGGTTAACAAAGTAGATATGTTCCTTGGTATCAGAGGCAGAAATGATATGGAAAGAATAGGAATTGATTCTCCCCTCTTAATACCTCACTTGTGTGGTATGTTCCAGCTTGTGTGGTATGTTCCATCCAGGAATTTCAGATTTACGAGAAGAGGATTTTTGTCTGTTCTACCAATGCATACAGCTCTGTCAAGGCTGTGAGCTCCGCATTTGTGGAACAGTCTTCCTTTGGACGTCTGGTTGGAGGAGGATCCCACCCGTTTTCATACGTAGTTGAAGACCTTCCTCTTTGAATCACTATCTTAAGCCACTGAGTTGTGTTTAAGGTACTGAGATGGGTAGCAACTGGTGGGGTGTTGCGGATTTCATTTCATGTATTGTTGTGGTATCCTGTTCTGTTGTCTTTGTCCCTGATTGTATATGTCGTTGTTCTGCCCTTTGATGTAAAGGGTGTTATAAATAAACATCATCATCATCATCATCATCATCATCATCATCATCATCATCATCAGTTATTTACCACTACTACACTACAAAAGAGAAGAGCTCTTCAACAATTTTTAGCAAACTTTTTATCCAAAATGTAATAATTTGCACATGAAACAACCAGGCCAGGTAAGCCTTGCATAAGTTAAAAGAAACTTTTTGATCCTTCTAGAGGCCAGTTGAAAGCTTCTTCTAGGAATTATTTTCTTTTCATTGGCCTCCACTTTTCTTATGGTTTCCATTTTGATACCAAAACTTATAGATTAATAGGCTAGGGGATGCTGGTGAGGCAGGCATATTTGCTTTCCTCTTTTCACTCTCTTTTGCTATTGATGCATGCTCAGTAAGGGATCCTGGAGGCATCTGCTCTTTACCTTGTCTGTTGTAGGGCGACACACACAGCTGCAGTAGGATCACTTAGAGTAGAACTACATTACATTCTACAGGCTTTATTGCATTGTGTACCACAGACATGCTCCTGCAATATGATACTGAAAACCTGTATTTCTCCACAGTTCCTTTCCCATCCTCCCAATGATGATTCTGCTAAATAAACTTCCATCAGACAGAACACAAGGAGGAAAAGTGAGAGCTGGGTGGGCATAAAAAGACTTTGGCCCTTTTCGCATTAGTCTTCTCGCGCGAGCGGGGGAGGGCGGCTGGCGCAACAAGCCTTCTCCGGGAGGCTGCCGCTTCCCCCTCCTTCCTTCCACAGGCGAAGGAACGAGTGGGGAAGCGACAGCCTCCCGGAGGCGGAGGCAGCTCGCACGTCCATCCATTCCCCCCCGCGCGCGTGCAAGAGAGAAAGGCGCTCGTCCCGTCCGCCCCCGCGCGCGAGAGAGAAAGGCGCTCGTCCCGTCCGCCGCCCCCCGCGCGCGAAGCAGGACGTGTTGCGTCCGTCGCGCGAGCGCCCCGCCCCGTCCCTTCCTTCCACAGGGGCGGAGGGAAGGAAGCACGACCCGGCCAGCTCCTGGACGCTCCGCATGAGAGGTAAGTGCGCGCAGGCGCCGGGAGCATTGCGCGAGCGCAGGTGATTTTCGCTTGGAAGCGAAAATCAAAAAACCCGTGCTCGCGCCGCTTCAGCCCCGTGAGCCCGGCGGAAGTGGGAGTGCGTCGTGCGGAGCGACGCTCCCACTCCCGCGAGGCTCACAGGGCTGTCGCGCGAGAAAAGGCCCGTGCGAAAAGGGCCTTTGTAAAAAGGGACATCTTTGTCAGAGGCCTTGTTATCTGTGGCATGCCTGTATCCTCCTTTTATTCTTGATGTGTCTGAATTATTTTATAATGTTTGATGTATTATTTTTGCCTTTCAGCATATTCTGTATGGTGGCCAAGGCAATATCTAATATACTTGATAGACTATTTTTTTAAAAAAAAAATTATGTGAGAATGTAAGGTTATGAAACTTTTAATTTTGAGCCATGGCCAAGCAGAGATAATAGTTGATTCATCTTTTTTCTCTGCTGTGGCTAATGTATAAAAGTGATGGTAAATGCCAAACCAACCTATTTTGCAATCTAATATACAGCCTTTTTAAATTAAAACATTGGCTCTTTGTTTCATGATTAATGGTTTGCATTTTTTTTAAAAATATGGCTTTGTGGAAGAATTACAAGATATAAATTTACAGAATGCAAGCAATAATCACAATACTGAACCTGTCAAATAAAGGATTAAAACCTGTCACTTCTTAATGCACTCTTTTCGTAATTCCTACTGGTAACCTTGCAGAGCAACAGCAAAATATTGTCCTTAGCAGCCAAGGGACTGAAAAAGAAAACCTGTTTCCGTACGTTGTCTTCCAATTGCTACTCATTTCTGCCAAATGCTTTGGCTGAGTCCAGATTTCACCTTCATTCAGGGACAAATTCTTGTGAACTGTTCAAATTGAAGACTGCTGAAACTACTAAGTAGATTGCCTTGATGGCTTTAGTCCTGAGCCATAAATTAAATGTGCAGAATAAGCATTCTTTTCAAATGGCTTGAGATTCGGAATGTATGTATATCAAGTAATAATATGGAAAATAAATTCCTATTGTTTTTGCATGCGTGTATATATATATCTAGAGAGAGAGAGAGGTGTTCAACATTTGACAACCAAAAATGACTTTCAGTGGGACAAATATTTTGGGGATAGAAGATAGGACTTTCATGCAGTTTAGAGCTCTGTCACCTCTTTCCTGCCTGTTATTATATATCTAGAAATAAAACATAGAAGCATATGTGTACCAGTGTATATCTCCTTCAAGCTACTATGCCTTTAAAAAATAATAATACAAACCTCAAAATGGATATTGTTTCAAAGTGTTTTGAATGGCTGCTTAATGATTTTGAACTAAGGTCCTTAGGTAAATAGTTTTTTTGTTTTTTTGTTGATATTAGAATTAAAAGGTAGATGTCCTCCGCTGGGGTAGAATGCATATTTGTAAGAATTAACCTTAAGAGACCAAACTACTGTAAATGATTATTTTTTTTACATCCAGCTTTGATGTCCTCAAGGCTTGAATGTTTAGTTGCCCAGACTATACAATTCCCCCAGGAGGTCCACCTAAGGAACTGATGGCATCCCAAATGGCAGTTTAGAATTTGGCACCTTTCCCCCCGCTTTTTTTTTTCCTTTCAGTCTCAGCCTTGGCTCCCAGATTCTAAAATTCTTTGGGAAACAGTTGTCTAACATAGCCCTTGTCTTACTATTTGTCCTGAATGTGCTCCTTTGACCTTGTGGATTGATTTGATCTCTGATGCTTATAACACATTTTCCTATGGACTTGGCCTTCTGTTTTTATAGATGTGAACTGTTATGTTTAACCCTCACAATTATATAACCTGTTGCTAGGTTTTGCTCTGTCTAGTTCATGGGTTTTCTTCAAACTGCTTCCGTATTATTCTTTGATCCTTTGTACCATACCAACAGAGTCAGTTTGGTGTAGTGGTTTGAGCGTCGGAGTACGACTCTGGAGACCAAGAGTGGAAACTGCCATGGAAACTCACAGGGTGACCTTGAGCTACTAGTCTCATTCTCTCAGCCTCAGAGGAAGGCAAAGACCAACTCCCTCTGAATGAGTCTTGCCAAGAAAACCCTGTGATAAGTTTGCCTTAGGATCATAAGACATGACCAGTTTAAAGGCACAAAACAACAGCAACCATGACAACATTGGATCCTGCCTTCCCTTCATTCTGAAATATAGGCACAATTCAATCTACAGTTAAATATCATCTGTTTCAGTGACAACTAAGGGCATAATCCTGTGCGTATTTATTTGGAATTAAATCCCATTGTGCTCACCAGTGCTTACTCTCTAATAATTGTGTTTAGGATTTTATCCTAGCGCTGAAATTCTTTACTAACATACCTGGGAATGAGGACTGTTCTGCAGTGTCTTCCCATCCTGGTGTGGGGATGGGAGAGGAGTGGGACCGCAATGAGGCTTCTGCATGACATCATCATGGTCCCACTCCTCTCCTGTCCCCAGGTGGCACGATCACGGATTAAATCATTGACTGGTTTTCCCTGTCAATGACCCGCAATTGCACCACCATCTCTCACTTACCTGCCCTGTGGAAGGGCAGAAATGCAGCGGTGGTACTTCCTGCCCCAGCACAGGCTGGGAAATTGCCTGGCTGTGCTGCAGAAAGAAGAGACATGTCCATCACACTCCCTTCTGGAGTGGAGAGGGAACACTCCTGTTGCGCTCCCTTCCTGGCAGAGCTACTGCTGGAATTGCCACTGGAAGACCACACAAGAAGGAAGGGTGTGGAAAGGGCCTAAGTCTCAGTGAACTCAGTGTGAGTTAATTCTGAGTAGGTATCTTTGATTAGAATCACTGAAAAGCAGCTGCTTAACTTTGGTTTGACTGTATGTCTTAACTTTATGAATTTCATACCCTGTTTTCTTTTGACTTGGCTCCATTTAAACCAGCTGCATGGCAATTGCCTGTTTGTACAAGCTTTCCAGCTGCTCTAAACATTCAGAAAGAACACATGGCTGAAACCTCTCGGGATTTCAGCACTTCAGAATGCCCCCAGAGGAGTCACATCCCAGTTGACAGCCAGACCAAAACACCTCTAGACTTGGAAAGTTATCACATTATTTGCAAGACTGCTACTTCGGTTTGATGATGTGTATAAAAATGCGTGATGGCTGATATATCTATGGCTGTATGAATGATCTGTGATGCATCCAAAATAAGGAAATCCACAAATACAGTGGTAGTGGGAGAGCATGTTCTACCAGCTTGCATACTCATTTCTGCCTTACAAGTCCCCCCTGACTTTTCTTCTAAATGGACTTGATTTGAAGAACAGTTGTTTGGTAAAATGCCAGTTCCAAGTGAAAGACTCTGTAGTATGCTTGCTTGTCAAGAGATGACAGACTTAGGCCTACTGAACCTTGACGAGTGTTTTCTTTAACCAAAAATGGGCTTCTGTGCCTCTTGTGTAATCAGAGGAAGCGTATGGTAGTATTTAACAAATGCATAAATCATTCCCACACTATGTTTCTCTGGAGAATAATTTGCTGTCAGCATCAGCTTTAATTGTCTCTTTATCCATGAAAGCAGATGGCAGAGTTAAGCCAAATAAGGGTGTATCTGATGTTCTCCTATGTGGCTTACTAATTGTAAACAGTCACATAGAATAGGTGGAGGACATTTTGGTGACACTAAAGTCCTGTTCAGCATGATCCCTGAACAGGTCACAACATGTGTAAGGAGCATGGGGCAGGGCATTTTGCCCAATTCCACAGTGTCATTGTACGTACCCCAGCCTATCCCTTCAGTCCCTGGCTTTCCAGTGTTGTAAAGGAAAGTCTGAAGGTTAGTTCTGTTCTCATTTGTATGAATTCAAGTATACTGCAGTTGTGTATTCCAGATTGGTGTTCCCAATCGTTGCAGAAATTTCTCAAGCAAACACAGCTGGAAGCTCCTTTCAGATGTGCCTGCTTGGTGGTTGAGATCAGGTGCTGTGGGAGCAGGTATAGGGAAATTTAAGAGACCAGAATGTCAAGTTTGTGTTTCTTGCATACACTATTATATCTTGTTCACGCTTTCAGAATAATTAATTCCTTAGTCAGGCTATATTCCTAGACTAGAGTAATACTCCTGTTAACCACTTGGCAGACAACAGAGTTTGTTACATTTTAATGCTTGCATTTTAACACAAAGCTGCTGCTGTCATCTTTTTTTGTTACCTGACATGTTCTCTAGTTTTCTGGTCCAATGTAATGCTTCTTTAGCTTGGTAAACAAGCAGCACAAGAGTATTTGTGAAGATCAGTGTAAGGTGCAAACACTTGGATGTATTTTTGTTGTGGGATAATTTTGAAGTCATTTTTTGCAATTTTGATGCATTTAGAGTATCAGCGATCATTTGTGCAGGTTCATTTTCACATGATCCAGCAAAGCCTTGGCAAGTCTGGTGAAACAAAGATTGTAAAAATATGTACAGTATGTTTAAAGAACAGTATACCTCAGATTTTTTGTTTTGGGTTGCATCATGGAACGTGCTTCAGACAGCTGATAGGCTCTGCACCTCATCTTGAATTCTAATCAGGGACCAAGTACTTGTTTTTGTCATAACAGAAAAGTCAGTATTTTAGGATATAAATTAATTATGATTAGTCCCTATTTTATCTTAAAGCAAAACAGTAAGACAATGCTGCTAAGTAGTTGAGAAAGCAGTGCTGAGAAGTATTTAAGATTGTCCTTCCATTGCTTCTTAAATGAGAGACAGAGGAAGAAATCATTAAGGAATCCATGATCCAGTGGACACATAATGTAAGCCACTCAATTGAATATGGAAAATGGGAAAAGATGTGGAATAAGAGCTTAAGATACACTGCCAACCAAAATATAAAAGAGAATGTTTATAAGATGTATTTAAGATGGTATCTGCCTCCTGATAGATTGGCCAAAATGTATAAAACTACTAACAACAAATGTTGGAAATGCAAGGATGAAAAGGGAACATGCTATCATATGTGGTGGAATTGTCCCAAGGCCAAAAGATACTGGAAAATAATTCATTTGTTGATAGAGAAAATGGAACCTGGTTAAAAATGGAACCTGAATTCTATCTGTTGGGTATGATGGATGAAAATACAGAAAAAATATATGGGAAGTTGTTATTTTATAACCACTGCAGCTAGAATTGTATATGCTAAAAGCTGGAAGCAATCTGATACCCCTAATGAAGATGATTGATTAATCCAACTTCTGGATATGGCTTTAATGGATACATTGACTGATTAATAAGAGGAACACTGATGGGTTCTTATATAAAAACTTGGGACCCTTTAATCACTTATTTAAGAAGCAGATGGGAAAACTTAGTGGTAGCGAGTTTTATAGATCAAATCTGGGTATGAATTGTGGATTAAGTTAAATAGATAAATTTAAAAGAGATTTAAGTTAATATCTGAGTAAGTTATTATAATTGAGCTGGCATGGAACTAAAAGAAATGTAATTAGTCTAAGATCAAGATCAGATTAACATATAAAGGAGTTATAATTGCAATGATAACCTGTTGAGTTAAACAACCCCTTAATTTTTTTTCTTTCTTTGTTGCATTTTTCTGTTATTGTTATTAATTGTGTCTCTTTTCCTTTTTTATATTTTGTGTTTTGAATAAAACTTTTAAAAAAATGTCCTTCCATGAAGTTTCTCTGATCCAGATTAGGTTTCGAAGCTGCTATTAGGAATGACGATAGAAAAGGCAAGTTCAAATGCTTATTTGCCTGCCTCAGTCACTGAGTCAGTAGGAGCTGGAGATGGGATGGGAGGAGAGACTAATTTTGGGGAAATAGTGTGGAAAGAAAGAGTTCATCAGTCCATTTCCTAGCACTGCTTTCTTGATCAAACTGGAAGCTTCATTCATAATGTATCTTGATAACAGATCACCCTCATTACCACGCTTCCTTGATCTCCTCCCCCTGGGACTCATCTTCTTGCAATACACTTTGAAGTTTCTGAGCAGCCATTGTGAAAAGTACCTTCTCTTTTTCAACTGGTATTTTATTTTTTTAAAATTAAAAAAAATTACATATGACATTTTAACCATGAATATAAGATAGGGCATATGCAGTGGTATATGTATACAAAATACTTTTTTCTGCCGTTTTTGTTCCTGTAAAGTAAGTCTTTAAGATTTTGTTTGTGCATACACTGTGCCACTCTGAGAGCTGTCTCCTTTATGGCAGCAACTTCATCTCAGAAATACATAAAAATGAATAAATAAATGAATAAAGTAAAAGAGAAAGATTGCTCCTAGTACCCTGTACTACCTGAGAGCAAGACTTTGGATTGTGTGCTCCATTCTCTCCATGCCTCTTGTATACCACAGTTATCTCCATAATGTCCTCTCTAATATAAATGCTTATCTGGATGAAATGAAAAAGGTAGGTTTGCATTTAGCAAGAAGACAGGAATAGTACACTCTCTGTAATAATGTGGTCTTTAAGCCTATCTCTGAGATCTACTCTGGGAAAACATGTAGTAATGTGTACATTAATATGGTTGCCCATTAATATGGTTGCCCATTTGTTGAGATAAATCTTCAAATGCCTCATTTTACAGTAAAACAACCCCAACAGATACACCTGTAACTAGAGAGGTCTCTAGGTTCAGGAACTCCCATCTCACTTTCACATATGTGACCTTCTGGAAACTGGTGAATACTTTCTCTTTAGGAAGGTGTCTAGATACTGTATTTGCTAGTGTACAAGACTCACATTTTCCTGAAAAATACTGTTTGAAAATGGAATGTGTCTTATACAGCAGTGTGTCTCATACACCAGCAAATAGTATTTGCTGACATATAAATGGAGTGCATCTTATACACTGGTGCATCTTATATGACGGCAAATACGGTATGTACTTTTTAACTTGGCATTTTCTATTTTTATAATAAAGTTGACTCTTACTATAATTTTATCACACACTGTTTTCTGTGTTCTATGTTTTTTTTTTTTAATGGCAAGGGTGCCTAATTGTAAAATTTATGATTTTTTGTAGTTGTCTTGAACTTGCAAGAGGAAAAATGAGGCATACATGTTTTAAAATGAATAATTAAAAAAAACCTGGATCTCTTTTTAGTTCTTAAAATTCAGTTCTTTAGGGATAGAATTTCTAATATTTATCCTATGAAGACTGTAAAAGTCTTGTTAATCTAATTTTGAAGTTCATTACACAACACATGTATATACATATACAACATATATAACAACAACTGGTAAATCTGTGTCTCCATCTTCCATATTCTTGTCTTAGAATATTTAATACAAAAGCATCCATCTCGCATTCATTTATTCACATTATATTCCATCTTGCACATTTCCTTCCTGCCAGACAACTAACTGTAAAATCCCGAACAGGCCACACTATGGCCGTTTCTGCATGGTGTTAGTCCCGCTATGAGGATGGGATGGCAGCATTCCATAAGTTGTGCTTGCACATAACATCGTCGCAGACCCACTGCCATCCTGCCCCCACCTGTCACAATTGTGGGATATTTGCTTAATGGAATCAATCCATTAAGGGCCCATGATCACACAATGCTCCCATCCTTCCTGGCCATGTGGAAGGGCAGGAAGCATGATGGAGGCACTTCCTTCCCCAGGGCAGCATGGAGAAGAACTTGGCTGCAATGCAGAAGGCAGATGCATGTTGCTCATGCTCTCTTATGCACTGAGCCAGTCAGGTGTGGAGAGGAGCATTCCTGTTGCACTCCCTTCCCAGCAAAGGTACTGCTGGGATCGTGATGGGAGGATAACAGGTTTAGGTAATGTGCTGAAGAAGACTTTCACCCTCTCTACCAATATTGCATTAGAATCTGCACTTTGCATTATATCCAAAGCATTTTATCCACTAAAGCTTAGATAGAACCATTTTTTTTCTGTTCATTTTCTATAGAGACACACTTACAAAATATCACTTTCTGTGTCTCTGTATGACACTTCACAGTCTTTAGGTGCACAGGATAAATTTTATGGTAAAATGGATAGAAGTGAGATGATTAAGATTGCACATGACCTAATGATACTGACCCTACTAAAAATCTTTGACAAAGTGTAACCATATGTAAGTGCAGTGAACTAATCAACTTTTAAGCAAGTGAGAATGGATTTAGTTTCTTCCAAATGTTATGGTGATATGGTTGATGTTGAGGTGGTGTCAATAAGAAGTCTTGTGATAATCCTAATTTAATTTAATTTAATTTAATTTAATTATTTATTTACAGTATTTCTGTATTGTTGCCCAGCCCACAAGGGCTCTCAAGGGAATTAACAAATAAAAACCAATTAAAGCAACACTAAGATAAAAACATTTTAAAACACAAAAAATACTCTTTAGAAATCCTAAAAGGAGTATAAAAACAATCCTAGAATCCAGTTCTGAACCAGTTAAAACAGCAATTTAAAACACTGAAGCCAGAGGCTTAAAAATGATGGGACCAACCTAACTTCCTTGAGTATGGAGTTCCGCAGCCAAGGCACTGTTACAGAGAAAGCCCTGTTAGGTTTACCCACCAACCTAACTTCACAAGGTGTTGGGACATGCAACAGGGCCTCCTCTGAAGATCTCAAATTCCTGGCAGGTTCATATGTGAGGAAGTGGTCTTTGGGATATCCACTCGAAGTCATTTAGGGCTTTGTAGGTCAACAACAACATCTTGAATTGAGCTTGGAAACAAATTGCAAGCAAGTATTCTTGTGGGACCAAAGTTATATGGTCTGTAAAATGAACACCTGATAGCAGTCTGGCTTGTATTTTGCACTAGCTGCAGCTTTTGCACACTTCTCAAGTGTAGCCCCATGTAGAACACATTACAGTAGTCTAATTAAGAGGTAACTAAGTAATGAACCACTCTGGCCAGATCTGCTTTCCCTAAGAAAGGACGCAGATGGTGCTCAAGCTGAAACTGGGCAAAGGTATTGCTGACCATGGCAGCAACCTGGCTTTCCAGGAGTAGTGCTGAGTCCAAGACCACCCCCCTGCCAGCTATGGACCTAATCTTTCAGGGGGTAGGAACCCAATGCAGAACAGGCTGTGTCCCAGTCTCAGGTTGGTTTTCCTATTGACTGACAACGCTTTTGTGTTGTCTGGATATTTGGATTATATTCGAGGAGTTATGGGTTAGAGTAGATGACTGTGCTGTGATGTTGCCTAGTTAGTGAAAGCAAATAAATATTTTGGAAATAATTCAAGCATGTGCAGCCTTCCTGCACCTGCCCCAGCATACAACCTCACTGAGAGTTATTTCTGTGCTACAATATGACAAAGGTTATCCAATTCTGCTGGCCATGTTATATGCAAACAGTTCAGGAGGATGGATGGTACTAGTCTTTCAAAACATTTTAATGTTCAAAATAGGTTTCCCGTTAGGGCCATATTAAATGAAATGAACTGTCAAATTGAGAAAACTTTTGTCAAAAACACACATACATACACACATGCAAAATTAGTTCCTAACCCTGTGTAGTAAAGCAAGCATATGTTGCATCTCTAATTTACTTTTATTGTTTTATTTTATCAAAATATCCTACATGTTGTTTCAAAATAACAGTATGATTAATCATGTGCTCAGAAAATCAAATATTGGTGTATGACATGACAGGCTTCTGTCACTACAATTGCACTGCAAGCAATATATGTTCCATTACCGTGAAAGACTATTGGTTGATCACCACATCATACAGTATGATGAGATTATCAGCACTTTCAATGTTTCTTTGTACACTGTGGCAACCATTAGTGGTGCTTGAAGTTGGCTGAATAATTTTTATAGTTCACTTTCCATTTCCTTTTCTTCAAGATGACATAGAGATATTTACTGGTTCTATAAAACCCATATTGCTTTCATTCTATTCCTCATAGTCTTATGAAAAGAGCAGGGGTTTTTTTAATTACAAAGATATTCTGGGAATGGCAACTTTTTTTTCTAAGCAGAATACCATTCCATCATTTAGCCTGGTGCTGCTTCATATACAGGAACTACATGCCTTGAAATAAACAAGAGTTGCTATCACATGGGTGCCATCTGGAGGAACATTTTCCCTTGATATGAAAATAAGGCTGAAGTGTTCATTGTCAATATGAACTGTGCAATGAGATTATTGTGATTAAGACATGTCTGTCACATGCTCTTTGCTATAAATAAGATTCCTTCCCCCACTGCTCTAAATCATAATATAATTTCTAGTGTCCATAACCTTGTGGTTTTTTTTGACTATTTGGATTCATATAAAACAGATGAAATGACCTAGGTCAAGGACAACTCTAGCATAAAAAAGTTAGAGTATATTGCTAATTTGTTGTTCTTAGTTTTTATCTTAGGTGGGGAGTCTAATTGCATAAGCAAACTTTGGCATGTACAAAAGATCTTGTGTGTGTGTGTGTGTGTGTGTGTGCGCGCGCGCGCGTGCGCGCACACGTGCACGCGCATACTATCAAGCAGTGTTAAACTTAAATGTAGTATACACAAAGCATTATTATATTTGAAGTATGTAGTAGGGATATATTATACATGATTCCAAATGGAGCAAGGTGACGGACAGGCTGTCTGGTGTCTGAAATAGAGGTTTCCTTCCAATTAGGACCTTTACTAAGATTGTAGTAGTAATGCAGCCTCTCAGGCAAGTAGCTTACACTTTAAGTATTGTGTGCATATGTGTGTGTGTAATGGCTTTTTCTTTATATACTGTTCAGTAGATTCACAAAGATTTACATATCTTTATATGAAGAAATATTGAATCTGCTTCCAAAAATCAATTGGCTTCTAATTAACAGAATTTATACAACCTAACATCAGCAATAAATATACAGAATTCCATCTAGCTGCCTATGCAGTTGGCATTCTCCTTCCTCCTGCAGACCCTGTCTCCTGCCAAATCTGCCCTGGAAGTGCCCCAAACCTTCTGGAAGAGATTTAGGGGCATATGGGAGTCTGCAGGGGGATGGGAAGTCTGTTCCATCAACAGCAGCGCCTGCATGTTGTGATGGTGGATGGACACTGTGGGATACAATCCTTTACTCATTTGCTTTCTGACATTCATTTACTATAACATATTGAAAGGGAACCACTGCTGATTCTTTGAGGTTTTAATATCTGTATTCCTTTATAATTTGTTTTCTCCCTGCCCTCGCCATTTTTAAAGTTCCTAAAGATTAAAAAATGCAGTGTATTTCTACTTGCCATTAGTTATGGCATAAAAGTAGAGAAGCCTTACCTTTTATCCTTTATAATAGTCTAAACTAAGCAACTCTCTTGCTGATCTTTATACATTTATTCTGTTGCACTGTTTTTTTTGTTTGTTATTTCATGCGACATAGCTGAACATTTCAAGGTTAAAGTTTATTTTTGACTCCTTTGCTGTCTCTGCTAGTTATGAAAGGCTTTCATTTATTTTAAAAGAAATTATATGGTGCATCCCTCAGTGCCAAGATTTCATGTCCCAGTAAAGATAAAACCTAAACTAAAAGGAACTAAAAGGCCGGCCAGCCTTATAAGGGGATAAAAAATGTGACCGTTTACATAACATTTGTGTTCACATTGAAAGAGGTTATGGAAGGGTTTCTTTTTCTTTTCTTTGTAATTTCACAGTCCAAATATATATATAACATTTCAAGGCTGTACAGTGAAGAGAGATTGCACAGGCTGACTTCTTTTGTCATTCAATAAATTGTGGTTGTCAGAGGAGTTGACCAACATCTTTGTATGTCTTTTAAGCACAGAGAGAATTAGTCTGTTGTGTGAGATCTGAGAAGCAATGGAGTGCAAAATTTACAGTGCAAAATTCCACCTAATGTTTTTGGATCCAATAGATGTATAACTTTCATCCAGAAACATACTGGAAAAAAGGAACAGCTGGTATTGGGGGAATGGCTGACAGCTTATGTTCATGCTCAGCTATAATGGAATCATCTTTTTTCACATGGTCACAATCTATATAGAGTCAAGGAGCTCGGCAGTGTATACTGGCCCCCAAGGATAAAGAACCTGAATAAAATTGCGAGTAAAAAATATAGTCCTGGTTGGTGGGATTGTGACTTAGAAATGTTCAGTCATAATACTTATCTGTACTCGCATGACGAATGTCACTGCAGAGGAAGGTAAGCTTTTGATGGTCTCCATGGAGTGAAACCAGAGTCTTATGTTTGATACGTGCTAGCACCAAATCAAGACATGGGATAGGGGCAAAAGAGACAGGGAAGCATTCAGTGTTAGACATTCAGTGCTCGACAGTCCTATATGTGTCATTCAGTGCTGGATACCCTTCTGCCCTCAATGCAGTGTGAGTTAATCTGGTCGCTTCAGGGCTGGATAGGAATATTTTCCCCCTTTTCTCAGGGTTTTTTTTGCCTGTCCCATACTGTATTTGATGAAATTGGGAAAATTGGCTCTGGGTGTTGTTAAATAGGTTATATTTTGGCAGATAATGGGGGATAATAAAATGTTGGTGATCACCTATTGGCACCTCTTTGGTGTAGAGGGAGCTCTGGAACCACCTCTTCAGGGCCCTGTGTCCCAGAGGGTTCTGTGAAAGAGGCTACCCTTGAGATTAACCTGGGAATAAGGCTCTCACTTTTAGAACTGTGCCGCTTGGGTGGGAGTCCCTGGGTTACCTTCCAAGATACTGGACTGGGGAGCAACCAAAGCAATTTGGATTGCCCCTGGTGCTGAGGTGTTATCGCCCATGGGTAGGCTGACCAGGTTGTCACATTGTGACCCTGGCATCAGCTGGTCCCATATCATGTTGCTCCTGCGTTCTTGTATCTTTCAGGTTAATGCAATTTAAATAATACAGGTTAAAATAAAGTGGTCCTTAGTTAGCCCAACTTTGTGTCTGGTCTGTTTATTCCATGGTTGAGCATCAATTTCCATAATTTGCTATTCCTCTCCGTGCCCAAAAACACATTCAACAAATGTGCAGATTTGATACCAAGCAGGGATTTTTACCACAACAATTGTCATGATGTCTAAAGCACTGAACAGTCTCAATGTAAGCCCGATTTTTTGATTTAGAACTGATGAGAAAAAGGAAAAACTTTATCCAGAGCCAAATTCCAAGTCTTATAAGCAATGTTCTTAAACAGTTTGGAACTGGAGTTACATTTTAGGGAAGAAATAAATCTTTGAAACAACTTGTAGGTGCTACAACTAGCAACTGTAAATTAATGCTGCAGCAACTGCCTAGGATGATTTAGGAATGGATTTATCCCTTTGTCCATCTGTTTCAGTTAGCTAAATTTGGGGACAGTACTGGAAAAATTATTCCAAGAATAATATTCTGGATGAACTACTACTATGAGTTTGACTGTATGACAAAACTGATTCTGAGTTGGGCCAAATGTGAGCAGGCTGTTTTTGGTCACAATTTATTCCTGTCAAAAAAAAAAAAAAAGGCATTAAAAACACAAATCTGTCCAACTTGAGAAAAAAGGGGATTAGGCTGCAATCCTATATAAAAGATTATTTAGGAGTAAGTCACGTTGATTTAGCAGGACCTTAATGTTGCATTATGTGGATGCATAATGGACTCCTTGCTCCACAAATTTCTCACAGCTCTTGTGTGTGTGTGTGTGAGAACGCAAACTGTTACAAACTTGTTGTTATGGCTAGCCAGTTCCATGGGAAACTTTTCCTCAGCGTTATCAGCTTGTCCGGAACTGGCACACAGCTGCGCCATCATATGTGTTTTTGCTACATGACATGTTATGGCTATGAACTTGTTATTCACGCTTGTTGTCGTGAGGTGAAGGTGCCTAAAGCATGTTTACTGCATATCATATAAACCCCATGCCTTGTGTAAAAGTCTCTCTGTTCTTTTCTCTTTGCACTCTGTTGCTGATCTGCCATGATGTTCGGCAGAATAGATTTTGCTTCTGTAACTTAAGCTGTTTTGAAATTCTTTTTTACTAATAAACGTAGTCAATCTGCTAGTATGACCTCAGCAGTGTTTTGTTACTTGCTACGTGAAGCAGGCATGAAGTCTAAAGCAAGCAGGAGTTTTTATTTTCTTTTTATCAGCAGGAGTTTCTCGACTCCTGTTTTGCAACACTTAATTCTGAGTAAACATTTATTGGTTCTTATTGTCAAGCAGTATGTTGGCTGTGCACAGTAGGGTTGCCACAAGCCAGGAGCATCTCAAGCGCTGGGAGTTTAGGTCCAAAATGTGAGACCTAGGGACGGCAGCCAGTGAGGTTACAGGGGTAGCACCTAGTAATGTCATTAAGATGATACATTAAACATAGTCCACAGTTGCTCAGAAATAAACTCCAACATATAAATCGTGAATTTCCTTGCCTTGCTAGGAAGAGAGGGCCAGACCCTGAGAATCGACACTGAGTCCTAGCCCCTGGGAACCTTAGTGTACTTACAGGATCATACTGTCATGGACATACTTGAATTCATCTCATTTCAAAGGCTAAAGAGGTTCACCTTTGTTAGACTTGAACAGGAGATTACTTGAGAATACAGTGAAGGAAACCTGCCTGAAGCCTTTGAGAGGTGCTGTTACCAGTCAGAATTGACAATACTTGGCTAGTATGACCTACTTTTTGTATCAGGTAGGTTTCTGTATTGCTATATGTGCCAATTTCTGTGTTCAGTGCATCTTCAGCAAAGACCAGCTAACCTTCTTCAATTGGGATTTTTCTGGATGCTTTGGACTACAGCTCTGATCAGCCCCAGCAAACATTGCCATTGTTCAGGGATAATGGTAGTTTTCAGTCCAAAATGTCTGGATGAACCAAGGTAGGAAGGGATTCTGCTAGACACCTACCGTCTCCCAACCCTTTCTATTGCTTCCTGTTTTCTTTTCACAAAACTCACCTTTGTTCCCTTGTGAAGATGCTGAAGAATTTCTCAATATAGTTGGAGATTAATTTTTTAATAACACTGATGATATAATGACATATAAATGTACATAGCATTTCTGCGGAACAGTCCACTCCACGCTTAATCTTGATGTTGTCTTTGGCTGTTTAAACTTAACAATCTCCTGATGTTTGTACCTTATGAGTTCAGTATCTGTGTAGCATATTTGTATGATGAGACCTACAAGGTTTGTGAATGTACACAGAAAACATAAAGGTTGTCATTTGTGGTCATGTTGGCTCATTATTTGTGGTTGTTTTGGCTTGCTCTTTTTTATACATAGTCTGAGCTACAAACCACAACTGGGTGGAGTTGTTTGGTGTCACAGAGAAGATGAACTCTTAAGTCTCTTTGGAAGGGCATGTACTTTGGCTAAGTTTCAGTGGCATGTTCGCCCTTGAATAGTTGAAAGAATCTGATTATGGCCCTTGACAAGGGCATCACACAGGCAAAAGTGATATATACATTCCCATTATATGACTGGAGAGCCAGATGTTGTATAGTCGTTTCAGAGATGTACTATGATTCTAGAGACCAGGGTTTGAGTCCCCAGTTGGCCATGGAAGCCCACTGCGTAACTTTGGACAAGTCACACTCTCTCAGCCTCAGACAAAGGCAAAGGCAACCCTTCAAAAAAAAATCTTGCCAAGAAAATCCTGTGACAGGGTTGTCACAAGTGGGAAATGACTTGAAGCTGCATAGCAACAACAGTTATATGATTGGGATATCATAGTATGGCTGCAATAGCATTTTAATGCTCTTCACAAACATCTCAAGTGTGTTTCTCATCTAAGAAATAGATTTTTGTGGTTACCAAAACATTCCTATCTTTAATAGTAATTGACGTAGTATTTTTTGTGTGTAACATTAATTGAGGTAGTATTTCTTGTGTGTAACATTAAATATACAGGCAAGAACATAGTAATATTACATACCCACACACTTTCAAATAGCACTTTTTATGTAGCAGAATAGCAGAGATAGAAACTTTGTATTATCCAGTGAGTTGATACGTTAACCGTCATTCTTTACCTATTGCCTCTATTCGATAAAAGGCCTCCTGTGCTGAAACCCATAACGTATGTCTGTTTCTTATTATCAATAAGGCATGTCTCACAAAATGATTATTAAAATCCACATTCATTTTAACTTTATTGTACTATAGATATTCATGGAAGCTAAACTTTGGCTTATGCCCCTCTAAGGCCCTTTTCACATTTTACCTTTTTCCAGTGTCATTGTGAGGGGATCACATGAGAAGCCTCTTCCAAGAGGCACTCGTGTCCTCTCTGCTTCTCCTCTGCAGCCGTTCCATGCTGGCCGGAAGGAAGCATGAGCACTCCGCCTCTTCCTTCCGCAGCGCAGCCGGGTACTTTCTCAGGCTGTGCTGGGGGAGGAAGCGCGACGGCCACACCTCTGGAGCCTCCACATGCAAGGTAAGTGTGTGTGGTGCCTGGGAGGGACACATGATCATGCATCTTTTTCGGCAACAGCCAAAAATGATATAAGGCGTGATTACTGCCTACTGGCCTCGGGAGTGTTGCGCGATTGCGAGGATGTCATGTGAAACAGTCCTTGCAATCATGCGAAGCTCCCAGGGACATTTTGCAATGTGACTGGCATGCAAAAAGGACCTAAGTCTAATAATCTTCAATACCCAATACATTACTCAATACAATCAATTTTTTCAATCAAACCAAAAACAAAAATGCAGTGAAATACAATTTCAAGTTGAGTAAACCCAAGTCTCCTCTTTGTTTTGCATCTTGTAAAACTTTATGTTTAACTTTTGCTTTGCCATATAATGGCACAGATCCTTCTGCCATTGCTTAAGTGGTACTATACTGCTAAGCGGTATAGAAATACACATACTACATCATTAGTCAAAGATGGTATTGTCTGGAATACAAGCAACATTCTAGGCAAAACTTCCATCTTTATCACTGAAATTCTCAACAATAATGACAAATTTAATTTTTTCCCAATTTTCAAGTCCTTCTTAATTTCATTCCATGTTTTAACAGTTATTCTGAAGCAACATGCAATTCATGTTCAACATAATAATACATAGATATTTGACCTTCTTAATTTTAAGCAAAATTTTTCTATCAATTTTAGTTGGTCTTTTCTCATCTTTTTGTCAACAACATTGTTGTTTATTTATTAAACTTAAAATCT
>CAOLHI010006340.1:0-36353 GCA_948474755.1 Ctenosaura bakeri
GTCACCAACTATACTTAAAACTCTTCTTCATCCATTTAGTCTCATGGGACTTCTTTTTAAGAAAGTTAAATTTAAACTCTTCTTAGTCTGAGTGAACAGTTGTCACATTTTTAGAGCCTGATATATGTAATTCACAGCATTGTATTTTATAGTTTTAGAGTTAACGGTTTCCATTTTTCTTTTTAAAATGTTTTAGTGGCAATGATAAACTCATTACACTTTACATTGTTCAATTTAATTCAATTATTTATGGAACATAAATAAGAAACAGATACACTGACAAGTCTGTCTAATTCTGGGTGGACAATCTGATGTGAATTTAGTTGTGTCTAACATATGAATACTAGTTGTATCTCAGTGTATGGCTTCAAATTAAGAAATAAGTGACATGAGAATATTGCCTAAGAAAGGCTGAGCAAGTTAAATAACGTGCAAAATATCTTCCAACTCTCAGGCTGTGTTTTACCAAAAATACATATAATAGGGCACAGTCTGAATATTGAAATCAATGTTATTTTACCTTGCACTTTAAGGGCAGCAAAGCAGTTATACATGATAAATTAGAGTGGGGATGTAACTCAGTGTTAGATCATGTGTTTTATATGCAAAGGTTCCCAAAGTTACAGCGCTTTGCTTAGATATTTCCCCTTTGTAACTACTACTGATCAGACAAAACTGGGCTAGATGGATTGTTAGATTGACTAAATATAAAGCACCTTCCTACCTACATATGTATGGAGGTTTTCCCCTCTTGAGTTTGAAAGTTCATCACAGATTTTAGTAGATTTTCATTCTAACTTCTCATCTCTTAATGTTCAGAATATGCCCTTATATAAGCCAGTGAGAACTAGTACAGATTATCCTAGTACAAGTAATACAATACTCATACAGTTGAGCTTCAAAGATGATAATGTATCTCTACAGAAGGAATGAGCAATCTGTGTTCCCAAGGTTAGTATACAATATGCAGCTCTGAACAGATTGCTCTTGAAGTAACATAAGTAACCTTAAGTTAACATAGTCATGAACAGTTTCACTAGCTTGTTCTACAGCAGGGATGAGCAGATGCCAAGGGTTGTGGGGCTGTACTGCATTGTCATTGAGTCACACCCCCCACTGAAGTCCCATCTCTCTACAATGTGAGAGGTTTAAAAAGGAATTGGCCCACTAGCTGGTAGTTGTTAGCCATTTCTACCTGGACAAATCTTTTATTTTTCAGAACAGGAAGAAATAGGACTTTTCTGCTGCAGTCACTTCCTGTTTTGAAAAAGAGGGGAAGGTGAGTGGGACACCTGCCAAAGTATAGCAAAATGGCCATTAGCAATCCCCCTTCCTGCACCCATGGCTTGGAGGTGCTCCTGGCCATTTGAGGGCAAAACATTTTGTTGAGCCTCCAAATTTTGAGGGATGGGAGGCACCACATGCAGACTGTGACTTGCAGTGTGCTCACCTCTACTCTAAAGTGCAAGCAAGATTTAAAAAAAAATAAATAATGTTGTTATTTAAAAAGCACATCTTTTATATTTGGAAGGGTGGATATATGTTGAGTAGGAGTAAGACAGTTTTGGTACAGTACATTTTCAAAACATCAAATGCTTGTGTTTAAGAAGTATTCTGTTAACTAAATTCAGAACCCACTATGATCACTTCTTCCTCCTTTTCTCTGTATCATTATGATATCTGTGAATATAAGGCTGCCATCATGTTACATGATTGTGAGCAGCAGCAGGTACCCTTACTTTGGTCTAAACTGGGGGTGGAAATTGTGTGGCCTTCCAGGTGTTGCTAGACTGCAGCTCCCATCAGTCTCTAGCCAACACAGGCGATGGCAAGGAATGTTGAAAATTCCATTTCTACAACATCTGAAGGGCTGTGCAATTCTCACCCTATTTTAAATCAGACTAAATGTAATGACATCATTTTATTTTATTTTATTTTTGTTGTTTAATTTATTTTATTTAATTTGTATCCTGCCTTTCTCCCAACATGGGACCCAAGGTAATGTACTTTACAGAACACAAGTGAGCAATAGCCTTTTTTTCTAATAGTACAGTAGGGCCAGATCTTCTGTATGCTAGTTTTTTTTCCCCTATGAACAGTTATGTTGAAATGTATGTCCATGTGGTTTCTCATCTCGTTTATATGTGCAGAACAAGCTGTGTATGAAAACTTAAAGAGAAATTAGAAAGGCTGGTGGCCTCATACTGCAGTTACATTCCACGTATCAGATGTGGAGAATTTTGTGGCTAGTTTAGGAGATGAGCATGGCATTCTGTGTCACATTGCCTTCCCTACAAAAGGCAATTGAAGGTTATGCATGAAAGCATATGGGAAATGGTTTGGAGAGAAGACAGCTTGCTTACTTAATTTCCTTTTTTCATTACTACCCTCTTTTCTCTAGTGCACTGTCTGAAACTCTTACTGGCATAGGTCATATGTCCTTCCAAGCCTTGTTGGTACATTCTTGGTTTCGATGTGTTTTGCAAATGTTTGTTGATCAACCTCCCAATACTTCAGTCAGGACAGATGCTGAGCAAACAGCTGGTAAGTGTGTTTTTTTCAGTAAGTGGAGAGCAGCAGTTATTAATTTATTGGGTAGCTGTTCAACTGTTTTTATTGAGTCATTCATTCATTGAAATATTTGTATTCTGCCTTCTATCTAGAGATCTCAAGGTAGTGTACAATATGCTATATATAAAAATTCAGTTTTTCCCATTTTATTTTTTGTACGATTAAACCTGTTTCTTTATCTTAATGGCTTACCTAACCAGTAAATAATGAGTCCTTTAGTGTTTTATTTTGTTTTATTTCTTAAGATACTTGCTTCTTTATTTGAAAGCAAAGAAAAAGTACTAGTAAGCTATATTTCCAAGTGGGAAAAAATAATGTAGAAAAAAAAAACACTAGAGAGAGGACATTTTGCTTTTCTTGTTCTGTTAGGCACTACAAATAAATGTCCAATTCTATACTTCAAATCACCAGTGCTGATTATTATTCTCACTCTACTTATAAGCAAGACCAAGAGGGGAATTTTACCCTTTAAATGTCACTGCTTGGGACAAGAAGAATATAGTTAAAATCTCTGACAGATTAGCTCATCTACATTAAGTTATATCAACCAAGAATTCCCAGACTGATATTGGTTTCATGGACTGGTTTGACACCAGCATTGGATAAGTTGGTACAAAATTGTCCACTGACCTAGTATTTGCTTTTTCTAATATTTAACTAATTAAGTCTCATGAGCAGATGATTTTCCTCCAAAGGCAAATGTTTGGCATATGTTTATTGTCTCTATTGGTATCATATGATTCCCAAGTAGTTTCTCATTGTGTAATTTTGCTTTATATTTCTTGCACAAGTGAGCCATATCAAATTTTCCTATCTTCTGTTTCATAACAAATAGAAAAGATACATGTGGATCAACTGATTGAACTCACAAGACTGATACTTAAACTACCAGAAGTAGAAGCTGTCTTTTCGAAAGCTCATGTTGATGAATCCATATACAGGCAAGATCCCAAGGATGCTGTTATTCAGTTCATTAAGGTATTGTTGTTCTAACAACATAGGGATGTAATTCTTCATTAATTTTGTTTTCAAAAGCAGCAAAAGGTGATTTTAGCAATTTTCTTCCTACTGCATTTGCAGCTCAGAACTTAACTCTGTGCAAAATTTACATGTGGTATTTTTTGTGCATGAAGCAGCATTTTCTGTGTAGTAAATAACATTCTAAGTTGTTTAATCTTATTGTGATTCACCCAGAGGTCTTATAATATGGAGTGGGAGAGAAATATGGTAGATGCGTAGATACATAGCTGTTGTTTGCCTTCAAGTAATTTCCAACTTCTGATAGCCCTAAGGTGAACCTATAATGGTGTTTTCTTGGAAAGATTTGTTCAGAGAGAGGTTGCCTTTGCCTCCCTCTGAGGCTGAGAGTGTGACCTACCCAAGGTCACCTAATGGGTTTCCATGGCTGAACAGGGAGTTGAAACCTAGGGTCCAGAGTCTTAATTCAACACTTAAACCACAACACTTTGCTGGATCTCACATACATACATGCATATATATGTACATATATGGCCATATATATCCATACATATGCATATATATGTTTTGTATGCATACGTAAATATGGATTTCTTTTTTCATAAGATAGGAAGACTCAAACTTCTGCACAGAATAAGTCCCCAGCAGCAGCATTTTCTGTTCAGGAAATAACATTTTTTGCACAGAAAATAATACTTCTGAGGGGGGGAGGCTATTTTCTGCCCCATCCCCTGCAATTTGTGCCAATTAAATTCTGAACTGCAAAGATTCTCATCAGTCCAGTATTGTCTTCATCAGGATTTCTGCAAAAAAAACACCCAAAACAACAACAACAACAAAAGCAACAACAACCACCCACCCCCAAAAAATCACTGACACCCAAGAAATGTATTTGTCAAATATTTTAAATATTCTTTCTATCCATATGATGCATACAGTTTTAGAGAGCTCAGATTATAATGTTTGAGTCCCAAATTTGTATTTTGCCTCACTATTAAAGAAGGGTGGTTCTCCACTTCTTTCTTTTCATCCACCTCTGTTCATTTCTCAGGCCTTTGGAAAAAGCTATAGTGGTCTCCAAACACTAGCTGAAAAATCAGCCATGGTGACAAAGGCTCTAGAATACATTGGTGATGTGTTAAAACATGTGAAACCGTACTTGATGAGGAAAGGACCTGCAGAAGGACTCCATCTCACCTACAGAATTATAGGTAATCATTGTGAGCAATATGCACCTTCGTGGCTTAGTAATCCATTCTGTACAGGAGGAAAATAGGCCTGTATAGAGTTCTGAGTTTTTTCAAACCCTCTTTCTGTCATAAAAGTTTCATGTGGCTGTACATAGAAGTCAGTGTAATACCAGGCAGAAATATTTTCCTTAGAAGGGGTTTTATGGCATAGTTACTACACAGAGTACTTCCAGTGGCATATTTGAAACCACCATAGCTCTGTACAGTTACATTCTTTTGGACAATTCCAAAATTGGGCAGTTCTGACCTTGTACTCCAAAGTGTAACTTTTTGAAGCTTTATCTTTCATTTCTTAAGCAGTAGTGACTGCTCAAGAAACTAATCCAAGTGGCACATTCTCCAATGAGAAAACATGATGTCTCATTAAGTAAAATACAAAGGGATGCAGCATTTGCCTCTGGAAGCCATGTCAACTTATGTGGATGCTTGGCTCCATCGTGCCAGAAGAGCAACACAGAGGCCCTGCTTTTGTCTCAAATTCACTCAAAGATACACACTGCTGTGCTTTCCACATGTGTGTCCTTAACATGGGTGGATTCACAATCAAACATATAGGATAAAACCTATGCGTGCACAGCATGCTCAAGTGCAGTTTCAAGCACACATACACAGAACCTCAAGCCTATTGTAACCATGCTTTGTCAGTAAGTTTCATTGTTCCTTAGGAGGTTTGGAGGGCTGTTTTCAAAAGACCATGCCAAGCCACAGATTAATTCTAAAAGATAAGTGAGAGCTCAGACTACCACATGGTTTAGACTTCTGCCCACTCAACTTTTGCCCCCAAATGTGTCATTGTTGGGAGAGATCTTACTTCGCACCCAAGGAATCCCCCTCAGGTGTGGCAAAATCTGGGGACCTACAGGTTGATCATTTTGAATGAGTTCTGATAAACAGATCTTTCAAACAACAACTCTCTGTTTGAATGAAAGAAGAATATGGTCTTGGAGCATGAAAGTGATACAGTATTTCCCCTGGCATTGCTGCTTTGATTCAAAACTGGAGTTCCAGAGGCCTACTTTGTTCTTTTACAGTATGATATCTGACTGTATTTTTCCCATGTTACATCTATTTTTAGGTAAGAGTTGACTGGACCTTCCCTACCTTAGATTGGCTAAGTGGACTATATGAAAATAAGACATCCTAGTTGCAACAGTTACCAATGGAAAATGCAAGTTTTCCTGCCCCCCTTTTTTTCCAATGTTGTCATGTAGTTTTCTTGGTTTTTGTTCAACAGGTTGCCTTGTGAACTCCTGGGCACCCATACTGGCAACTTCCAAGGCTCACCCACTCTTGTTCCGCATAATAGATTGCTTGCTTTTGCCCCATGCTGTGCTCCAGCAAGACAAAGGACTGCCTGCAGCGATGTTGTCTGCAATTCGGGAGAACCTCCCTCTCTTTCTTCAGGTGTGTCTAAATAGGTGTGTCTGTATCTTGTGTGTGTGTAAGTTGTTAGCTAGTGTAAGGTATGCATTGACAGTGTGAAGTTATGGGGAACTGATAGCTGACCATGGACTGTTTTTGTGTTTTACATATTGTTGATTGTTTTTAACAAATCCACGAATGGTGTTGGTTCAAGCACCTGACCTATATGAATATACCTCCCTGAAGCCTTTGACAAAGCTTAGACTGTGCTCCTGAAGGAACTTACAGCTTGACAGCCATCATCATTATGATATAAAAGTGTTCACACCTGATTACATTGTTTTGGAACTTTGCTTGAATGGAATTTATTTATTTACCTATTTAAAGTATTTCTGTATCACTTCCCAGCCCACAAATGAACAATTAAAAACCAATAAAAACAATTCAAAGATAAAAACATCTTTAAAACACATTAAAATACTCTTTTAAAACTCATAAAAGCACTCTATGAACAATTCTAAAATTCAGCCTTAAACAGCAATTTCAAACAATGAATGCCATGTGGGACAGTCCTGTATGAGGGAGACCAAACAAAAGTATAGCTTTCATTTGCAAAAAAATGAGACAATAACATCATAATAGAGATAGTAATATAGATTATTGTGCCTTGATGTATTGTACGGCATAAAATTGTTAGAGCAGCCTCCAAACCAAAGACTGAATAGCAGTTAAACAAGGAAAGACAAACTGGAAAGATTATGATTAATAAATTATCATTGCCTTGGCCTTCTGTGGCATAATTCTTCAATATGTTTACTCATAGTCATTAAGCACATATAAAGTTGCCACCTTGTAAATAATTAAACACTTACCAAAACTGATTTACAAAAACATATTTCAAAGAAAAGTGACCAGCAGAGTTTCTCCTCTGAAAAAAATACCAACTTTGTGTCATAATTTACATTTATGATAGAACAAGTTGTGATTCAAATACTTGATAGCTCCCTCTCCTGCACAATATGTTTATAGTTAATATAAGAAACTTCATCTAAAATGGATATTAAGTAATTCCAGGACATCATTCTTCTTGGGTGGGGGAGGGGAAATTTGTATAAATAGGATTCATAACCCTATCACTAGTTAGGTTTAGCCGACCAAGCAAGGACTGCCAAATTCTCTCTAACTCCACCTTGAAACTTTTCCTTTAAATTCCAGTCCTGTAGCCTCTAGAATATTCTCAAGGAAATTTATGTATTAAAAGAGTCCTGCACTACTACTGCTCCATCATGAATATTTTTGGAAATCTTTCAAGCTGAGGGAAGTAATAGTCCCACTGTGTTCTGCTCCGGTCAGGCCTCATCTGGAGTATTGCATTCAGTTCTGGGCACCTTATTTTATGAAGGATATAGACAAGCTGGAGTGGGTTCAGAGAAGGGCCTCAAGGATGAAAAGTGGTATGGGAAAGAAAACATATGAGGAAAGGCTGAAGAAGCTGGGCATGTTTAGCTTGAGGAAGAGTGGACTGAGAGGTGGTATGGTTGCGTTTTTCAAATACCTCAGTGGCTGTTCTAGATAGGTGGGGGCAAGGCTATTCTCTGCTGCCCCAGAGGATGGGACCAGCACTAATGGTTTAAATTTACAGGAGAGTTGGTTTCAGTTGAATATTACTTCTTGACAGCAAGAACAGTTTGGCCATGGAATCAATTGCCTAGTGAGGTGGTGAACTCTTCTTTGAACATCTTCAAAAAGAAACTGGACAGCTACATGCTGGGGATGTTTTAACTGGACATCCTGGACTAAGTAGAGGGTTGGATTTGATGGCCTGTAATGCTCCTTCCAACTCAATTATTCTATGACTGTGTTTTCTTAATCTTCATTCAGTTGTAAAATATTCTAACTGCTTTCCTTGAATACATTAGGAGTTAATCTACCTCAAGTTTCAGCCCAACTGATGGAAGAATTCAGTTCTCTACTGCCTTCACATAAAAATATGTATAATGACTTAGTATTTTGAGCTATAAGTGAGCAGCACATTGACCTCCAGGAGCTTCAAATATATGCATATTAGTGTTAGCAATTTGTGGGGTTTCAGTGGCATGATTGCATAAAAAGAATTGTTCTTCTTCGTGGTCTCTGTGCCTTCATACACTAGGAGCTTTAGCGCCTGCGCGGTAGCGTTCGGAAACTTCTAGAGCTTGTTCGCTTGGCGGGAACCCCTCCCCCACGCCGGTACTGCGCATGCTCCTCCCGCCGAGCAACGGTCTCTCCTCAGTTCTTTCTCGTCCGCCGCCGCGTACGGAAGGTTCTTTAGTTTGTTCCTCTCACGTCGTGCTTGGCTTGCTGTTTTTTCACGGTTTTACGGACTTTCGGACTGTCTTTGACCTCTCTTTCGGACTCCCCCTTCGGTTTTCGTCTCTTTGGATTTCGGAGTTTTGGCGTTTCTTCGTCTTATGTCCGCGCTCTTTAAGAAGTGCGTGTCCTGCGGCCGCAAGGTTGCCCTCAACGACGGCCATAAGGAGTGTCTCTTCTGTTTGGGCGAGTCCCACAACATCCGGACTTGCCCAATTTGCAGGGATTTTACTCCCCAAACTCTCCGCAACCGCTCCGCGAGACTCAAATCTTATTGTTGGGAACAGTCTCTGCGGGCGATAGACGAGACCTCCACTTCCAAGATGGCCGACAAGAAGACGACCACGCCATCGACGGTATCGGCGGCTGCCGTTCCGTCCACCTCGTCGGTATCGGGCTCGGTACCGGCGAAAACGCCGATCTCGGCGCTACCGAGGATCCCGAAGCTGTCGGCGGCTGCCAAGTCAGCAAAAGGATCCTCGACGGCGAGGAAGGCTGAGGCTCCCCTTACGGAGACGCCTGCTAAAAAGCGCCCTGCTCCGGACGGAGGCAAGGGCAAGGAGAAGGAGAAGAAGAAGAAGAAGAAGGAAAAGAAGCGCTCCCCGGCTGGGGACGTTCGACCTCCTACTCCTCCTCCTACTCAGCAGCCTTCCAAAGGGCGAGGCGAGTCCGTCGACCTCTCGGAGGATGAGATCGAGGACGTTCCCCAACAGCGCCCGGACTCGCCTGTGGCAGACCCTCCAACCCTGGTGGAGGAGCGCCACCGCCCTCTTAGCCGTCGCAGGTCGGCCGACCTGCAGCAGAGAGAGCCCTCTGCTTCTCCGGAGCGGCGTTCGACCTCCTTCAGGTCCCGGTCCCGCTCTTCCGAGCGTCAGGTGGCCTCGCCGCCTCCGAGGGAGACAAGAGAGGAACAACCTCGCTCGTCTGCCTCCAGATACACCTCGGCGTCCTACGTGGCCAGGTACGCGAGGGAATCTGAATGGAGAGAGCGCCCGGCCTCCTATCGGTCGCATTCGCCATCGTACCGGGATCGGTACCATCGTGGCCCGAGTCGCTGGGAGACCTTCCGGAGGTCCCGGTCACCTCGTCGACAGCGCGAATCGCGCTCGCCTAGAGGGGACGAGGCTCGGTACCGTCGACGCCGAAGCCGATCTCCGTCGGACCGCCGCTCCTTCAGCCGCTCTCCCTCCCCTCGATATCATAGGGCGAGGGAGCCTTCACCACGGTATCGGGCGATATCGCCACCTCCTAGGGTCACGGCAACGGCGACGCGCCCTACGGAGTCGGTGGTGACTGAGCGGGCTACGACGACGTCAGCCTGCCAGACTACCCCGGTCACCACCAAGAGGGTGAAGTCAGTGGTCAGCCATCCCAAGCGGGAC
Source organism: Ctenosaura bakeri (assembly GCA_948474755.1). NCBI lineage: Eukaryota > Metazoa > Chordata > Lepidosauria > Squamata > Iguanidae > Ctenosaura > Ctenosaura bakeri. Next base: position 9,893 of record CAOLHI010006340.1, read on the forward strand.
GCTGCTGCTACCACCGCCCCGGCTGCGGAGAAGCCTAGGAAGGCAACACCTGCGGCGACTACGAAGGAGCCGGAAAGCGAGCGGCGAGAGGACTCACCGAGCTCGGAGTCGTACGACTCGAGTGCGGAGTCAGAGGTGTCTGAGGCGGCCTCCCAGGAGTCTCCTCCGTTGGGATTCGGGGACCCGATCCCAGATTCTGCTCCAGAGGACGTCCACCAGTTCTCTGCGATGCTGCTCCGCATGGCCACTACCCTCGGCCTTAAGATCGCCGATGCGGAGCCGGAGGACGACGATCCAGCCTTCTCCGTTTTCGAGGAGAAGCGACCTTCCACGGCCCCGCTGCCTCTCCTGTCCCGGGTATCCAGACTGGTGAAGGCCGCCTGGGACAGACCGGCCTCGGCTCAGCCGATACCGCAGCGGTTAGAACACCTCTACAGGGTGCAGAAGGATAACGCCGGTTATCTATTTAATCACCCTGCACCGAACTCTGTGGTCGTCGAGTCCGCACAGACGAAGGGCTCCGGCAGGCAACACACCACCCCGCCGGACAAAGAGGGCAGGAAGTTGGACGCCTACGCAAGGAGGTTCTATTCAGCTGCCTCCTTGCAGATCAGGCTGTCCAACACTCAGGCTTGCCTCGCGGCATACCTGAAGAAAGTGCTCGATCGCCTGCAACCGGCGATGGAGGCGGTACCGGAGGACATCCGCCAAGCCTCCTCCGTGATCTACAACGAGGCCATCTCCATCGCTCGCCACCAGATGGCCTCCTCCAGGCACGCAGTGGAAATTGCCTCCCAGGTCATGGCGGGATCCGTCGGCCTCCGCCGCCATGCTTGGCTCCGACCGGCCGACATCCAGGAGGACACCAGAAGGAGGATTGAAGATCTCCCCTTCGACGGTGAAGGCCTATTCAATTCGTCCACAGACGAAGCTTTGGACAATCTCGTCAAGGCGAGGCTGACCGCCAAAAAGATCGGGCTGCAGCTGGCCACGCAGGCCCGCAGGGCCTCCACCTTCCGCCCATCCTGGCGACGATCCTCCACCTCGTCGTTCCAGCGTTCGGCCCAGTCTGGACAGTCGAGACCGTCCTCCGGCTCATCGGCCAGACGCACGATTAGGCGGCGCCCGGCTTCGTCGAAGAAGTCCTCCTCCGAGACAAAGTCTCGGTTTTGACGTGCCTGGCAGGACCCACCAATACCCACTCTTCAGCCTACCATCAGCGCTCGGAGACCGACCAACTCTCGCTCGACACCTAGCGGAGTGGCAGTATGTCACTACGGACTCTTGGGTGCTTTCCATCGTCCGTCTTGGCTACGCCATCGAGTTTCTCGATATTCCTCCTCGCGGCGTTTACTACTCCACGCCGTCGAGTCCGGCCCTCCTGGAAGAGATCCAATCCCTCCTCCAGAAAGGGGCGATCGAGCGGCTCCCGCAAGAGGCCAAGACCACCGGCTTCTTCTCCAGGTACTTCACGGTACCGAAAGCCGACGGTACCCTCCGGCCGATCCTAGACCTCAGAGGGGTGAACTACTACATCCGCCCCAAAAGGTTCAAGATGGTCACGATACCGTCGATCCTACCCTTCTTACATCGAGGGGACTGGTTCGCCTCCATCGATCTCCGAGACGCATACTTCCATATCGCCATTCGCCCGCAGCACAGACGGTACCTCCGCTTCGCAGTCGACGACACCTGTTACCAGTACAAGGTGCTGCCGTTCGGACTCTCGACTGCCCCAAGGGTCTTCACCAAGTGCATGGCCCCGGTGGTATCCTACCTGCGGACGAAGGGCGCTTCCGTCTTCCCCTACCTCGACGATTGGCTGTTGGTGGCGTCCTGCAAACAGAGACTTTACCACGACGTCCACATGACGTTGTCACTCCTGACCCGCCTTGGTCTACGAGTGAATCCGAAGAAGTCCCACCTCGAGCCGGCGAGGATCTTGGACTTCATCGGGGCGACGCTCGACTCGACCTCCGCCAGGGCGTACCTACCAGAGTCTCGAGCACAAACCTTGATCCGGGCCGCCGCTCACGCTCGTACGGCCCCGACGTTATCTGCGAGAAGCGTCCAGCAGCTCTTGGGCTACATGGCTGCGACGACCGCTGTGACATATCTCGCCAGGCTGAGAGCAAGACCTCTTCAACACTGGTTCGTCCGCATATTCGACCCCCTGCGAGACGAACAGACACTCCGACTGCAGCTGCCGGGAGACGTCCGCTCATCCCTCCGATGGTGGCAGTCGCGATGCAATCTCATGTCAGGGATGCCTTTCCAACAGCCGACACCGAAGGTGACGGTAACGACCGACGCCTCCCTGTATGGATGGGGTGCCCACTGCGGCGATCTCAGAGTCCGCGACAGATGGACCGACGACGAGACCGCTCTCCATATCAACGCGCTGGAGCTGCTCGCCGTCTGGAAAGCCCTACGGGCGTTCCGCCATGCCGTGGCGGGGCGCACGGTCCTGATTCTGACGGACAACACCACCGCCGTCTGCTACATCAACAGACAAGGTGGGACTCATTCCACGACCCTGCTCGACATCGCGCTCGACCTGTGGGAATGGTGCATTCGCCTGCACACGCATCCCGTGGCGGTTCACCTGGCCGGGCAGGAGAACACCACGGCAGACGCCCTCAGCAGGGACACCTCATCCCATCACGAATGGTCTCTCTCCGGAGAGGCGTTCAGACTGATTCGGGACCGCTGGGGCGAACCATCGATCGACCTCTTCGCGACCAGGGAAAACGCGAAGTGTCGCCGATTCTGTTCCAGAGCGGGCCACGATCGTGCCTCCATCGGGGACGCTTTCCAGTTTCCGTGGACCGGGGAATTCCTCTACGCGTTCCCGCCGTTCCCGCTGCTCGGCCGGACGATATCGAAGATCCTCGCCGACCGAGCCGACGCGATCCTGGTAGCCCCGTACTGGCCGAGGCAACATTGGTTCGCACCCCTGCTACAAGCCGCACGAGACGACCTGCTCCGGTTGCCATCGACACCGGACCTGCTCTCCCACTCCGGCGGCCGAGTCCTCCATCCGGACCTGCCACGCCTGGCCCTCCATGCCTGGAGGATATCGCACTAGACGATCCCGTGCTCGGTACCGTCCTCGTCGCGGCCAGGAAGGAATCCACCCGTCGCAACTATCAATACAAGTGGCGACGCTTCCTGACCTTCGCTAACGAGAGGAGTGAGCCGGTATCGCCCGCGGGGCTCTCGACCGTCCTGCACTTCCTCCTGCACCTCCGGCAACAGGGCCTGGCGTTTCCATCCCTGAAGGTGTATCTCTCCGCGATCGTGGCATACCAACCGCCACGATCTGCTGCCTCGGCCTTCTTCAGGAACGATACCGTTAAGCGGTTCCTGAAAGGACTTCATCATCTCTACCCGCCGGTATCGCCGCCGCTACCGCCGTGGTCCCTCTCGCTGGTGCTCTCGCCGCTGACGAAGCCGCCCTTCGAGCCGATGGCGACCTCGGATGACAGGCTCCTGACCATGAAAACTGCCTTCCTGGTAGCGGTGACCTCAGCGAGGCGAGCGGGTGAGATCACGGCTCTTCGTTCCGATGAGCCCTTCACGGTCTTCCACAGGGACAAGGTGGTCCTGAGACCTGACATCTCGTTCCTGCCAAAGGTGGTGTCCAGTTTCCATCTCAACCAGGACATCATCCTGCCTGCCTTCTTCCCGAACCCGACGACACCGTTGGAGCGGTCCCTCCACTCCCTGGACGTGCGTCGGGCATTGGCTTTCTACAAGGACAGGACTGCTTCCTTCCGACAGACGCCGCATCTCTTTGTTTGCTATGGGCGACGTCGGAAGGGCCTAAAAGTGTCCACCCAGCGCTTCTCCAAGTGGGTGGTGAGGACTATTGAACTGGCGTATGAGCTCGCGAGGAAGCCTCCGCCAGTCCTGCTTCGAGCCCACTCCACCAGAGCTGTGGCTACTTCTGCGGCCCTCCTGCGAGGAGCTGACCTGCATGAACTCTGCCGTGTGGCGACCTGGTCCCAACCATCGACCTTCGTGCGCCACTACAGGCTCGACTGCCGGTCGCGCAGAGATGCCCGGTTTGGACGTGAGGTGTTGGCTTCCGTGCTGTAGGACCTGACCCGCCGTCCGACCGGTAAGCTACACAGTCTCCTAGTGTATGAAGGCACAGAGACCACGAAGAAGAAGAACAGGTTGCTTACCTGTAACTGTGGTTCTTCGAGTGGTCATCTGTGCCATGATACACACCCGCCCTTCCTCCCCTCTTTCTCAGGTCCCTGTAGGTTCTACGGCGGACGACAGAACTGAGGAGAGACCGTTGCTCGGCGGGAGGAGCATGCGCAGTACCGGCGTGGGGGAGGGGTTCCCGCCAAGCGAACAAGCTCTAGAAGTTTCCGAACGCTACCGCGCAGGCGCTAAAGCTCCTAGTGTATGATGGCACAGATGACCACTCGAAGAACCACAGTTACAGGTAAGCAACCTGTTCTTACTCACTCCAAGTTAACTACAAGTGGTTGTTCACTTATACTACTGTAAACAAATTCATACACTAGCTAATTGATCCTCTTAATTCATAGCTGTGCTTGTAACAATTCCAAAGTACAATTTTTGGCATATTTTCTAACATTAAATATATGTGTCTTGCAGATTATTAGTTTATCAAGCAGGTGAGTGATAAAACATTTAGTCTCTAGTTTGCATTCCAAGTACAGTATACAGTGGCATTTTAATTCTACAGTGCTAACTGCATTTTTGAACCTGGTTTTCCCATTTTCATACTGGATTATGGCGAACATCAAAATAATTTTAGGGTGGGTTGTTTAAGCTGTGTTGAATTAAAAAAGAATGTTTCACCTCCCATAAGAGGTTTTTTTTTTTTTTTTTTGCTCTTCTATGTTCCTGCCAGAATATTTTCTTTTTGTCACTACTGCTTTTATGCCTGAGCATTTTGTTAGTATGAATTCCAAGCAAGAGTCTTCACGAATTCTCCAGTAATGACCCCTTAAGATAGGGGACTCATGATTTACCTCCACTCCTGTCAATCTCAGAAAGCGCTCTCAACAAAATCTGTTTATACAGATAGGAGAGGGAAAATGCTTAGAACCATCAAAAAGTCACGGACAGAAAATTCTGTTGGGGTGGGAGGAACCACCACTGGAGCATCATGCAAAATAAGAGAAAGACCAAAAACATTCATGCTGAAAAGGTAACCTGGGTAGGAAACAGATAGTTTGTGAAGGTTTGATCTGTGTCTCTAATGAGATTATTGTTGTTATGTTATTAACTTGATTTGTAACTTGTCTTTTCCCCATGACTGGGACTCAAGGCAACTTCTCCATTAAAAAGGTACAATTAAAAACATACGTAAAAGTCAACATTAAAACCAAACAGAATGATTAACCATATTAAAGAGATAAACAGAAAAAAATAGAAATTCAACAATACAATTTAAAACAGTACAGCACTTGCAGTTCTTTTGTTAAAAGCCTTCAGTTCTAAAAGCCTGTCTGAGTAATTAAGTCTTTGCCTGCCAGTGGAAGTGTAGCAAGGAAGGGACCATTCCAGCCTCCCAAGGGAAGGGAGTTCCAAAGTCTAGTAGGCTGCCTCTCATACTCCCTTCAACCATACTTCTGAAAATGGAAGGACTGAAAGAAAGGCCCCTTCTGTGGATCTCAGGGTCTGAACAGGCTCATATGGGGAGATACATCCTGGCAGATAGCCTGGACCTAAGCTGGATAGGGCTTTATAGGTCATAGCAAGCACTTTGAATTGTGCCTGGAAAAAGACCAGCAGCTAGTAGAGCTGTTGGAGAAGGAGAGTTGTATGATCCCTGTAGCCAGCCCAGATACACAGTGTACATGTGTAATAGTTTGAAGGAAAGAAACAGTTTTACTTTGGTATAGCCAATCAAAGGTTATTGTTTTTCTTTGTGTGGCAGAATTTTATACAGGACTCTTTTATGGGTTGAAACATTATAGACTGTATTGAAATGGTTATGGGACTATCCATACATAGGCCATTTCCACACCACACTGTTATAGTGCATTATTCCACTTTCAACATCCTATGGAATTCTGGGGTTTGTAGTTTAGGGAAGGGTATTTAGAATTCTCAGCCAGAGAGCTCTTTGGCTTCAGTAAACTACAAACCCCAGAATTCCACAGAATGTTGAAAATGGAATAATGCACTATAACAGTGTGGTGTGGAAATGGTCATAGACTCCTGTACTCATGTGGAACTTCTGACCCACACTGTGCCCACGATTCCTGCCGAGATCAGTTTTTGTGGACAGATAGTGACTACAGTGAAGTGGGTGCAGCAGTAGGAAAAGCCTAGTCCACAAGCAAAACACCACTTGTGATTCTTAAGAGCCAAGTCACAGATCAGTATCATGTTCCCCAGATGTTTTCTGATCTCAGTTGCTTCTTAGTTTGAGGATTTTAAAAATAATGTTCAGAGGTAAAAGATAAATAGTTGCTCAGAATTAATATCTGAAAGATGCCAATGTCAGCAGGTAATTGAATAGGGGAATAGAACTATCCACAAGAACTATTGTCCACAAGAGCACAAACATATTTGTGCTCTTGCTACCAGTATGCTTTCCATCTCACAAAGGTTTGTTTGTTGATGAGTTATTTTTACCCAGGTGGTCTTGGTGTAGTCACAAGAAATACATTTCTTATCAAGCAAATTGCACAGATTCATTCCAACTGAGTATTTCCTGCAGTGACTAACATCATCTTAAACATTTGCTATTACATTTCAGTAATCATTTCAGAATAACTTCTCCTGTTTTTACCTTTAGAAAATTACCCCTTGTGCCTCTTGTGTTATATTTTGAAACATTGAAAAAACTCTTGGACATTTTCCTACTTGAGATTTGGGCAAACCAAGAAATAGAGAACTCGGGTTTTTGAAATTGTCTTTTAAAGCAAAACCCCGACAGGGTAAATATTTGGCTTTTCTTCGCCTGCATGTTTAACTTTAACATACATCTCAAGCCTTCCATTGCAAATGGTGAGAGGGAGAGGGGTATAGATGTATTCCAAGATATTTTTCTTCCTGCCAGGGTCATAGTAAGGCATGAAATGCAGAATATCCAAATCCTCTCCCTTGCACCTGACCATTGTACTTCCCTGGTGCCTTTATTTTTGCCCTTCTCAGCCCTCTGGTATGTGAGGGGACACACAGAAAACCTCTGTACTGCCTGGAGCGGGGCAAGATGCCACATTAGATCCCCACCAAAGATCAGACCTTGATTAAAGACATCAGTGAGAGACAGCCCCTCTTTCCTGTTGCTTCTGGGACTCTCTTTCCTCAGACTAGAAGATTGGTAGCTTAATGTATTCTGGAAATCAGTTATACTTTTAATAGTGCAATAATGTTACAATTCCTGTTCATCATTGGGTGGTGAGTAGTTTTACTAAGTATAACTGGCTTTTCTAGATGATGAAATTTTGAAGGATCAAGAATTGTTGTAGTTTCAATACAGACACATTCCTCAGTCTCTTATTTTTATTTTCTCCACACCTGTACGTTTTTTGTTCTGTAGGGTTTGTCCTTTATATGTTGTCAGTCTCAGACACAAGGTGCCTATTTGAATCAGTTGCTCGGAAATGTTATCCAACAGTATTTGGGACGATTTCTTCCTTCATCTTCTACATCTCGGGCTGGGCAGCATCCTATTTTGCTGGCAATGTGCAGTTCCTCTACCACCACCCCTGGAGCCTTACATCTACGTAAGACCACAGTGCAAACCATAAGGTAATGTCCAGAAAAGGGCTTCCTTGTATTTTATTTTCTGGGCAGGTAAAGAGGCACCCTTCCTCTTTAATTTGATACTGCAAAATGTGTTTTAAGAGAAAAACAATGGCTAGAGATGATCCCATTAAAATGCAGATTATAAATTTAAAACTGTTTGAGGGAAAGCTAAAATAGAAGCATATTGATTTATTGTGTTTGAACATTATGCCAGCTTGAGAAAATTGTCATACACATGTATGTGTTTTGTCTTTATTTACCCTAATGGACCTGAGAGTGTGCGCGTGTGTATATGTGCCTTCAAATAGCCTTTTGACATACAGCAGACTCATGAATTTCATAGGGGTGTCTTAAGCAACAAATAGAGCTGGTTTGCCAGTTCCTTCCTCTGAAATACCTACAACATCTGGGATTTATTGCTGGTGGTCTGTCACCCAAGTACTAACCAGGGCTGACCCTGCTTTGTTTCTAAGATCAGATAGGACCTGGCAGCTCCTTTAGGCCCTAAATGAGACATTGCTTATTTATGGTTGGGCTCTTTCTGCTTTTCTTCCAGTGAGAACTACCTACAACTCAAAAGCCATGTTCCTCCTTCTCATTTGGCATCAATTCTAGCTTTCATTATTGAAGCACTGAGGAAGACCAAGAATACTGAAATGTGTGACGTTGATGTGCTACTCCCTCCTGTGTTGAAATGTCTTGTATTAGTTAATGAACCTCCTGGTGAGCTTATTTATTTTATATTATTTTTATTTTATTTAAAAATATATTGTGATTTAGAGCATAAACATAGAAATAGATCATGCCTTTAAAAAGTTCAAAGTGTAGGAGTTCTGTATGCAGTATTTTTCACCCTAGTACAGTGGTTCTCAACCTTCCTAATGCCACAACCCTTTAATACAGTTCCTCATGTTCCGGTGACCCCCAATCATAAAATTATTTATTTATTATTTACAATGCCCCCCCCCTCAGCAAAGGCCACCTCGCTGGCCAGGAACGGGGCGGGGGCAGGGAGGGAAAGAGGAGCTGCTGTCTCCCCCGGGAAAAAACTCCGAGAACCCCCCCCCGGCTCTGCTTCTGCTTTGCTCTCGTTTCTGCTGGGGGGGCAGTGTGGGAAAAGTTTCAGAGTGTTGACCCTGGCTGGGGGGGGAGGAATCCCAATGCCTTTGTCTTTTGCGCTGGATGCAGCTCGCCCCCCCAGAAAAGTGCTGCTTTGCGGGGGGCCCCCGGCCCTTCTGCAGCACCCCCCTCTGTGGCGAGTGGGGCAGGGGCCGTGGCAAGGAGGGGGCCTGCCTCCCATGTTGCTGCCGCCCTCTCACGCTGGCCCATCAGACGGGAGGTTCTCCTGGTAGCGGAGAAGGGGAGCGATTTCAGTCCCTTCTGAACAGGGGGCAGGAGGACGTGAGCGCGTGGCTCGTGCTTGCGCACCACCACCGAGGAAGGAATGGAGCCTAAGATCATCGGAAATACGTATTTTCCAATGGTCTTAGGCGACCCTGTGAAAGGGTCGTTCGACCCTCCCCAAAGGGCTCGCGACCCACAGGTTGAGAACCGCTGCCCCAGTAGATGCATCATAAAATACAGTTAATGCATTTATATTGTGAATTTAAAAAAGAAGAAGCTCTATTCTAATACTAGACTTTGGGCCTTCCATTCAACTTCCTTCAGACTGCTTGTTTGTTGATCTAATTCCTGGCTGATGATAGAAATATTGGGTTGTGACGAATGTTTTAGACTGGGTTGGGCAAAGCGGGGCCTCCAGATCTCAGACTGGCCTGCACAGCCATTTTTGTAGGCATCAGGGCCTTCTTTTTTTTTCTCTCCAGAACACCAACAGAAGTGCTTTCAGTCAGCGTGGAGAACATTTCCAGCATATGTGGGGGCCCAGATATCAAATAAAATTTTTACAAAATTTGTGCAAAATTTTTCAAGAAGTTCCTTTCTTTTTTGCCCCAAAATACTCTGTAGGGGCTGTGAGGGCATTTCTACTACATTTTTTGGGCCCAATTTATGCCCCAAGGAGGTTTTTTAAAAAAAACAAAAAAACAGGAAGTGATTGCTGTTTAAAAAAAAAAAAGGCCTCTCCTTGCTCACTTCCTTTTATTTATTTTTTAAAAAAAGGCTTTTTGTGGGCCTAAAATGCCCCCAAAATGTGGTGAAAATGCTATCATTGTTCCCAAATCAGCATTTGGCAGCAATGTTTTGTTGCAGAGCAGGTGCAGCACATGGGTGCCACTCTTCAAAGTTGCTCATCCTGCTTTAGATAGTGTCTTTAATGGTTTAAAATTATGGTTGAATTTTAAGCTGGATTGATATTTGATCTTGATTTGTGTTTTCATTGTACTGTTTATTGAATATTGAATGTTCAGTGGATGGAGTCCTATTATGGGGAGAAAGAGAGGATATACATCCAATACATAAATAAAATGATGTAATAGTTGCTTTGTAGTGACTGGATAATTATTTAAGCCAAGGGTGGGGAAAATGCAGCCTTCAGGACTATTTTATGGTCCCTATGTTACCCTGTGTTTTGGGGGGTCCCGGGAGGGGTGCCCAGATTGCCAAATAAAATACCAAATTGGGGAAGATTAGCTGAACCACTCTTTTGACTAGCAAGAGGCAGGGTAACTTTGCGAGGATCTTAAAACTCAATTTCTACGGCTTCAGGTCAGGGAATAGACACACAAGTTTCAAAGTAACCAAAAATAAGAGTTTTATTGAAAAACAACAGAAAATAAATAACACACACACATACTAGCTAACTAGGAAAAGGGACGCGGAGAGTGTAAGGGCAGGTAATACGACACCTGGTCTCGTTGTCCTGGAGAATTGGAGAGATGGGGTTCAGAAGAAGAAAGCTCAGCATGCCTGGCTGAGGGGAGTTTCCTTAGACGGCCAGCAGCAGGGCAGGATAGCAGTCCAAGGTAGTCCGAAGACCATTTGAAAGTGAGGGGTTTTTATAAGGGAGTTTGTGTCTCTCAGCTATGGCAAGCCAGGTGAGAACAAAAGGAGTTTTGGTGCTGGACAAAGGATTTAGAAAGGTCCAATTTACCATGATGAGCTTAAGGCTTGATGACAATATGCAGATGACTTGTTTACCGGGCTGGCTCTGCTGAGAGCCGCGCAGCTATTGTGAAATGTACACGTGGAAGTTCCCAGAAGCTGGGAGCAAAGCTTAGGTTGCTGGCCTCAAAAGAGTCTGGAATGTGAAAGCAATTAGCGACTGCACTCATGTCCGTGCTTGTCCGGAGAACTCACAAACACATGGAGTGAGGTGACTGAAAGCAGGTCCAGCTAGGGCCGAATTAGATGATATCAAAGTGATATCTGGGGGGGCCCACCCAGGGAGCCATACCGGAAGTAACACCTAGGCCCTTCCCCCGGATACATTGGGGTCAATGTCATGTTTTGGACCTCCATGGGTAATTGTAGGATCTCATGAATCCTTTTTCCTTACAGAATATATGCCTTAAGAAGCATGGGAGAGGAGGGAATTGACCAGAGGAGGGTTTAGAGACAATAGCTTACCTAATGTTCATGTGATTGCATGGTAACATCTAGATTTGAACAGAAGACTTTCAGATTCAAACCCTCACCCTCTTTACCAACTCACTGTGTTTTAGGCTGTAGTCTGTCTGGGGTTTTCTAGAACAAACAGTTAAAAATGTGTCTAACAGCTAATTCTTACTCATGCAAAACCTGAACTAAGTTCCACTGAACTGGGCAGAATTCATTGCCAAGTAAAGTATGCATGGAATTTCAGGTTAAAAATATACTGGTTGGTATAACTAGTAGGAGGAGAGGCAGCAGTTTGATGACAAAGATATAATGGTTGTGGATGCTGTGATTTGTGGGGTTTGGTGGTAGCAAAAGCCTTCTCTGCCATGAGATAACACTGCTCTAACACCCTCAGCAGCCAGCAGGGAAGTTCATCTCTAGATGGAGATGGTTTTTACCACCATCCTCCTGGTGATGCTATGAAAAATAGCTACTCCAGCGTAAGACACCAACAGAACTGGAGCCTAGATCTACTACTATTCGTTGTCATTTATTCAATTACTTTATAAGGTTTCTAGACAAACTTTTTTTTAAGTCTCCAGAGAAACATGTGCAGATCTCCTAGAGCTGTTTTCCACCTGAGTTATTCAAATCCTCCACATAATTTTTTCCTTTTACAGTTAAAAAACTATCTGCAGAAATTCTGCAGTGTGTGGTAGAAGGCTGCCAAGCAAGGTCAGGAGGAGAGCTTGCCACCCAGCTGACTTCTGTGTTTAGGTAAGTAGAGAACTGGCCAGTTGGCATTGAAATGATTGCAAGGCATTTGATGGAAAACATGTTCTTTTAAGCAACTAATTATCCTTAACATAATTTGATGTTGATTGCTTATAGTACTTCCATTCTTGGCAAAATGGTTCACCATGCAGATTGGCAACAAAAAAGGAAACCTTTTAGACGAAATCATGAACATTTTTCCCCCATAGAGTTTTAATGCTGTTTTAGGGAAAACACACTGCAGACATAAAAATAGAACATCACAGGTTAATTTCTTCCTCAGAATTGCATATTCAAATTTGAAACCATCACACTGTGTGTTTCTCTATCCTTGCTCTGCTGTTGACAAATACAGTTGGAGTATCTGCAGTTTTATTCAAACATTTTAGACTGTGGGAAGGAAGAGTAAAAGCTGAACAAAAGCTCAGATCTGAATATAATTCAGATTTTAATTACTATCCTTATAACACATAACAATGCTTGCTTTCAGAACCAAGATCTATCCACTCTGTATTTCAAACATACAGGGATACATCAAACATCACACAAGGAGCCTTTGCCTTTGTACAGTGAGATTTCCCTTTCTGTCCTTACCTTATCACAAATGAACCCTGCTCTCCAGATCTGTTCCAGATAACCATCCAGTCCATCTGGATTATGCAGCAGAAGGGAGAATCAGTTCCATCATCCATTCTGGTGATGGAGATCTGCGGCTGGATACAATCCATTGTGCTTCAATCTGATTCAGTGTCACTGGAATAGCAAAACAGAAGAGGCTGCAAGGGCCATCAAGTCCAACCCCCTGCTGTGGAGGAATACACAATCGAAGGATTCCCAACATACGGCCATCCAGCTGCTGTTGAAAAACCTCCAAAGAAGGGGGCTCAGCCATACTCCAAGGCAGCGTATTCCACTGTCTGTCTGTTCTTACCATCAGGAAATTCTTCCTAATGTTTAGATGGTTTCTCTTCTCTTATAGTTTGAAGCCACTGTTCTGTGTCCTAGTCTCTGAACTGTAAGAAAACAAGCTTGTTGCATCCTCCATATGACATCTCTATAGTTATTTGAACATGGCTATCTTGCCACCTCTTAACCTTTTCTTTACCAGACTAAACATACTGAGCTAAGCTGTTCCTCATAGGGCTTGCAGTTACTTGTATGGACACATTAGCAGAAGCATTAGAAGTGGCCCAGTCAAAAGAGATAGTAGAGATAGGGAAATGTAGCTTTTGAGGTTCTGGTCCATTGTCCAAGATGCTTTCCAAAAGACTGAAATTACTTGAAAATGTGAATTCACAGTCAGATAATGATAGAAACACTCCCTGTTTCAATACTAGACTAACACTTGACAATGAAATTCATGCACATAATCGTGGATATAAAGGAGTTTTCAACTTTAGTTTTCTGTATAATAAAGAGTTAACCAATACAATATCTATTAAAATAAAGAAAAGTTAGTATTATTGGGAAGAGAACTTCCTTTAAACTTGGCATAAACAAGTGATATCCAAAATGAGACAAAAGTGTGGTGTTTGAAATTCATATTCTGTAAATTTAGCACTGAGCAGAGCATGCTTACATTGCTTTGAACGTAATACAGTCAGCCTGCCCTCATGGCACTGCAGGATGCAAGATGAATTTTTGGATGGCATATTAAAATGCACTGATGGAGGAACTACAGACAGCTACAGTCCGCCTCATCTGAGGATGAACATGCCTCCGGTAGAAAAATACCAGGTTATCCTTCCCACCTATTCCCATTTCAGTCATGTTCATAGTTAAATTCAGACCAGAGGGAACTCTGAACATTAGAACCTGCTCAGTGTGTTTCCCTCCAGATTTCTTTTCCACTCCAACCACTTCTACTGAATCTATTACTATTTTAGATGGTGACAAGTTAACTAAAAGCCAGCGCCTTGACAGACCTGGCAACGTCTTTGATGGATCTCATTTTTAGTTCAGTTTTCTTCTAGAAAATAGACGTCTAATGCTGAGCTTTCTAAAGACTCTCTTGCGGAAAGCAGTACTGTGTGATATCATTTCTCTGTGTTCCAAAAGCATTCCAAACAGTTCTTTTATTGTGAAAGAAGACCCTTCAGCAATTCTTTTAAGCCACTGCCAGCCATTGTATGGCATGATAGTGTAAAGTGAGAATGTACCTGTAAAGCTTACTTTGAAGCACAATGCTGCAGACCACAATTTAGATCCTGTACCAGCATCCATGTAGGTATGGAGCATCCATGTAGGTGTGGAGAAGTGAACAAAGCAAAGAGGGCTGGAGCCTTGTGAGCTGGGTCCACCACAAGGAAATGGGAAAGTGAAAAACACAAGAATAATAAGATGCAAGATAGGTGGAGCTCTATCTATGACATCTGTGGTTAATGTGTTGGTGTACCACAGATATGTCCATGATAATATCGTTGTTAGCTAAGTCTCATAACGCAGGGCTGACCTCTGAGTTGTTTCCCTGACAGTATTTTTGGCTCTGTGACTAAACAGTAAAACATATTATGAGTTATGAGAGAACTATATCCAGATAATATACGACACCAGGAAATCACCAATACGTCGGCGTTTGTACAATGCTATCCCACACTATGGTGGAGGAATAATTCTTTGCAGAAGGAGCAAGTCTGTCATGGTCCAGGCTATGGTTTCAACCTGAGATCAGCTGACACCATTCATGTCTGTGGGTTCACCCAGCACCAATTATATTAGGAAATAAAGTGGTCCCTGAAGGATTTCCTGTTTAAACAGGGACAAGAACCCTACTGATCCCCTTCCAACATGCTCCTTCTCCCACTAAATTTGGGAGCCAAAACCCCCATACAATTTAAAAGATCTGAAATTGCTTAAATATGCTGTTTGGGAGGCCTGAAATGTTAAAAAAAAAAAAAGGCTTAAATATCCTGAGTGATTTCCAGTGTGACATAATTGGAAGAAAAGTGGAATATAAATCGAATAAAAATAAATAAAAACTTCAGTCGTCCAAATGGCAGCTGTGATGGCATTGCTGTAACTGTCCAGAGCTCTGGAGGAGACACAGATCAGTTGATACAGCTCTGCACACCATTGTGCTGAAAGGACTTTTCGGCAAGGATGGAAGGCAGAGTAAGTGGGAAAGCTTAACAATGGCAAAAATCTTCTGTCAGAAGCAATTGTTGCCAGGAGAACTGATTTTGCAAAGCTTCCAGGCAGAAAGAGGCAGAGCAGGTGAAGAAGCTCCATCGATGATGGTGGTAGGTCACTACCTGAAATATTTATCACTTCTGCACTACACACCATTTCAGTTGAGTCCAATTAACAAATCTTTTCCTCTCTTTTGTTGGAAGAACAATGGCACAGAAGGCTCCTTGCTGCATTTGTGGCTTCAGTGTTCAGTGGTAGAGCATTCTAGAGGCATATTATCTTAACAATTCATCTCAATCCAAAGATTCAGCCCTTCGGAACACTGGTCCTGCTGTCAATGTATGAAGCTAATAATACACACTTGAACCAAAAAACCCTGTTAACCTTACTGCTCTCCACCTCTAGTTGAGAAGTAGCCACAAGATGGAGGTTTGCTTCACGTTTATCATAATAAAAATGGATAGAAGGTGAAGCCTTGCATTAGCAGAGAAATTAACCAATGGTGTGAGAGGTTTTCAAGGATGAGAAAAAGAGATGCTTTTGCAGAAACCTCTCACTTGTCTATAGCATTTGCCACCAAAGAATTCTCTCCCCTTGCTTCCTCAAATGAGCATCTTGAATTCTGGTAATTCTTCTGAATATTTACTGTGTATGTTGATAAGCAAGTGATGTGTATTATTCCAGCCATCATGCTGTTGATTAAGCTGTGTTGAGTTTGTTTCCTGTCTTCCTTCTATTTTTGTATTAAGTTTTTATAAAATTAAAGAAAGAAAAAAAATTACCTAGTAAGGGGTTTTTCCATGATAGTTCCTTGCTGTGATTAGTAAAAATGTTGGTTTGGCATGATGCCTACATTGAGTCACTTTCTGCAGTGCTCATTGTATGGAAGAAATCTGTATACATATTAGCTATGTTTGTGGTTAGGTTTTTCAATTTGTAGACTGCATGGGTGTCTGCCTCTCTTTCGGTCAGCCTTTTTACTCTGTCTGTCTCCAAATTTGATCTTCTGATACTGTGTACTCCCCAGCTCCAAATGCACACATTTCTGTGCTGGAGATTGTTTTCTGTTAACCATTTTTTTTAACCATACGGTAAATGCCCTTGTTTCTTCCTCCAGGCAGTTCATCCAGGATTACACTACTGTATATGGTAATCAAGTTTACAGCATCTTGGAAGCGGTGGCAGTCTTGGACCAGTCTCTAGTTATCAGCTTGATTCCTGCTATGACAGAGGCCCTGAGGAATTCAGAGTACAAACAAGGCCTTGGCAGAAACACTGTGCAAAGGTACCATGTTTAGAGATTACTGTTGTTTTTAGATGATGAATAGAAGTTCTCTCTGTTTACAAAAGTAATGTTTAAACTACAGCACACAGTTCTTTCAGACAGATTATATGTAACTTCCACTTAAATTCTTAACCAACATAATTATGATTGCTTCAGGGTTATAACTAGAAGCGGAGCAAGACATTGCTGTTCCATTAAGAATTCTATCTTTCCCATGAAATTTTCTTTCGTCTCCAAATTTCTAACGTTTCAGTTAACTTAAGAATCCAAAAAAAAAGGGGGCAGGCAAAGTTTCCAAGAAAATACCAACACAGCAAATATAAGAATCCTAGATGTGAATCATTTTCAGTGTCTCACTCTCTGCCATGCTAGAAATTTGGTCATGTATAAGTCAAGGGCAAGTTTTGAGGCCAAAATTAAGGATTTTGATATGACCTATGAATAAGTCAAGGAGAGGGAAGTACCAGCACTGCCCCGTTGCCACTTCTGCCACTTTCTCACCCAGACGCTCAAAAAGGCCTTTCACCACTCTACTCAGAGAAGGAGATGGTTCTTTTTTGTTAAAAAGTTCAGGTACAGTATTAATTCTTATTAAAAAAAGGAACCATTCCCTTCTCTGGGTAGGGCAGAGAAAGGTAAGAGCTTAGTCCATCCCAGGAAAACCTAAAAGAAGCACTGGCCCTCTCTACTCTCTCCATGGCAGCACTGCTTCTGGCCTTTTTGAAAGCCTGTGTGGGATAATGGTACCTTCCCTCAAAAGAGTGCCAAGAAAGTTCCTCATTTGATAAGAGGTAAGGTAAAGTACTTACATTGACCTGTGGATAAGTAACACAGGTTTTTGGGGTCAAATTTTGAGTAAAAAATTTAGACTTAAACAGTATGCATATCAGTAAGCAGCTATCAAGGGTATGATTGATTTATGTAGGCCTTCTTCAGCTGTGTGAACTCCCACAGAGAGAATTATACAACAAAACATTACCCCATGTTTGTGGCTCCACCTATAAGATAGCCTAGACTCATTTGCCAATCACATTGAAAAACAACAAAAATGACATTTTCAGAATTAAAATTGGGGGCGGGGGAATCATATGGTTTCTATTCACAAACAGTTCTTTATACAGATATGTATAAAGCTCACTCCTTTCCACAGTTCTCACAACATTTCAGAGGCTTTGAAACTGTATGGTTAATTTCTTTAGGCTAGGGAAGTAGAAACAGGATCCATTTGAGTTTTGTGACTCTTAATAATGCATTATGCTTTCTCAGAATACAGTTATTAAGGTCAAAGAAACTGACATGAGATAGAAGCATAATTCATGACTGCTAGATAAAGAGTCTCTGATTACTGAAAAAATGTATTTTTCTTTTCATTGGTAAAGAAACAGTTTTATATGCAGATGTATATCTGTTTTGCTGTATTAATCTGGGCCCCTTTGAACATGCAGAATGCATCTGATGCAAATGAAAATGCATTTTTGCGTCCAGAAGACACTAATTAGATTTAACAAAGATTGGCTCGCATGTCCTGTAAGCATGTGAATGCTTCATATTTCAGGACCTATGTAACCATTTCTTTACAAATTCACAAGGTTTATTCTAGGTCTGTCTGTTTGTTTGTTTTATTTTGTTTTTGATACTCTGTTCAGACACTATAGGTATCATTGTGAAATGCTTTAGCTTGGATAACCAAGTAGTAACAATTGGAAGTTTAAATTCTGTAGTTAACACCACAATCATCATCTTCATTGTCATCATTATTACAGATGGAAATCACACTTGACTTGAAGTAAATCTTTTCTGAAGCCACTCTTTCATAAGCCAAATAAGACCAGATGAGCTATTTTCCTGCTTTGTTTCCTAGTAAACAGAGCAGAGTGGGGGATGAGAAAAAATTACGTTCTGGTTCTTTATCAATTTACTTTAAATAGCCTAAGAATGACATGACTGATTCTTAAGCTCCATGACACTGGTTTTAATTAAAGTGTTATATACTTTTGTTTTATTCTTTCTTAACAGGGAGGCCTATAAAAGACTCTTATCTCAGCTCACAGAAGCTGGACAGACAGAGATACTGAGACTGGAAAATGAGACCCATTAGCAGCCCGTTGATTGGTATTTTCTACAGTCATTTCCTGGAATGTCAGTCCTTTATACAGGGTGCATGTTCCCTGTCTATAGGTGCAGAGTGCTTCTGCTTGGTTTTATTAGAACATGCAAACTGCCCTTGAACACCTTTCAATTCAGCCTTTTAATATTGCCAGCAACTTGGAAAAAGGGGTGTCAACCTTTTCTCCTTCAGATGATATCTGTGAACCCCTGAATCCTTTGAAAGATGCTCAGGGGAAAAACAATGCCAAGTATAGGAAACTCGGTGTCTTGCTGAAAAGTCTTTTTTTTTTTTAATTTAAAAAAAAGTTGGAGAGAAGCAGAAAAGGCAATTTTTACCACTAAAGTTTTTTTTTTCACCTGCTCTAATGAATCAATACACTTTGGCTGTCAGGCCTTTTCGTTCTGACACCTTGAGTGATGTTTTGCACACAAACACTTCATATGAGCTTGGTGACTGCAAGAAGTTCAATCTAAGCAAGGCCAGGGTTAGGTCAGACTGCTTGAGCCACCTGATGTTAACAGAAAAGCTTGTGTAGGCGCTGCATGGAAGGGTGACAGCTCTCCTAGCATTGTCTCTGTATTAAAAATGTGTAGATGTGAACTGCAATATTCAACCTCTAACCTCTTCGGTGTTGTCCTTATGCATGTTTGCTGTTGCATCCGGCACTCCCAGTCTTGAATAACAAGCATTGTTTCAGTTATAAGAACAGCCTCAGGTCACTATGTAAGTGTTGTCTATTTCTTTTTTTTTTAGCTTCCCACACCAATCTTCTATTACATGTGTAAAAGTCTTTGGGGAGTTTATCCAAACTCAGATGTAGAGGAAGAGATGCAGGTGCAAACATCTTAATTCAAATCTCTGCTTAATTTTTAACCAACATCCCATATGATTACACTTTGTCAATCGTAAATTGGATTTGTTAGATATTTCAGAATGTTCTCAGCCCTATCATAATTCTCCCTGTAATTTCCAGATTTATTTGATGCATGGAATTCATACTTCCATTAAATTACACAATCTTAGCAACTTAGAGTAGTGATTTGAATTGTGGCAGTGAGTTGTAAAGACTTGGCGGCAAAACCAGTGAAACAAACTGCAACTTTTCAGAGCTAATAATGAGAGACTGTTTTTTGTGTCTTATCAATTACTGCCATGGAAATTTCCCTATAATCTTGTTCTGAGCCCTTCTGTATTGTTACAGTATTCTTATGTAAAGGTAGCAGATAATCTCTTCCCTAAATCAACTATCATTACTTCAGATAATACAGTAACTAAAAGCCTCTTTTAGGCTACTTAATAGTGTAGAGCATGGATGTTCTTTTCATTATGAAAGTGACTTATTGAACCCACATTGTAGCTTCTTGTAAGCTCCTACACCTGGGAGGAGTTTTATTCATCTCAAAAGGCCTCTGTTTCTAAAAGGTTTTCTTAAAAAGCCTCTTCAAGTGAGATGCCTTCGAAATCTAAGTCTTTACCATTCACAAGATAACGGAAACAGAAGTCTGTCTTTAGCATTAACTTCTTGAAAGTGAAGCCTTTGACTTTTAAGAGAATTGAAGAACATATTGTAGGAAATTGTTTAACTTGAGTGTGTTTTATTTCAAGCATAATTAATACGTAGCTGGAAAGACCATTGCTTTCTACAAAAGCAATTCATGAACAATTACACTTTAATGTTTCTGGTTAAGTAGTGGCTTCAAAAGTCTATTAACAAGCAATTTTTTTGATGTTATATCAGACTACTGACAAATATTTACATATATAGACAACAGATATGACTAGCAATATTGCAAAAGAGGCTTGTAAAGTCTTGCATTGGCTGATTAAGCAGGAGTGGGTAGAGTGTGTTTCTCAAGATTATGTTGGTCTGCTGTTCCTATTAGCCCTACCCAATGTAGCTCATGATGAATAATCACTGGAATTGCAGTTCAGCAGCTCTAGGGGGAGGGGGACAGCATCCCAGTATGTAGAAAATAGAATTGATTATACAGGTCACACAATAAGATGGAGATGATTTTCTGCAATGCACTTTGCACAAAGTTCTGTATGTGTACTAACACTTGCCTATATTCAACATTGGCTGCTCAGTTACATATGCATAACTAAGTAATCTCTCCCGGCCTGACCCATCTTAACAGCCCACAGCTGCATCAAGGTGCAAAGAGGATGACATTTCCAGCCCCTTCTCACCAGCAAGCAAGGCAGCAACAAGGAACTGCAATGGGGCCCTGTTTGTCTGTCACAGTCCACTCGGTGTGGGAGGGAGCTAGAAACATCCTCCTCTTTGTTCCCCAATCAGCAGCTGAACAGACCTCCTTTGCCCTATGCAGCTGCTGCCTGTTAAGAAAGGGGGAGGCATTTACATAGTCTTACATTAAGATTACATAAAATACTGAGCAGTTATGGATCCTTGACTCTAGGAGTTGAATATAACTGCAGTACGGAATGCCAGCCACTGTTTTATTTTAGAATTGCTGTTTTTTAAGAAAGATTTGTTGTTTTTTGTATGGTAAATACTTTTATAAAGTGTAGAGTAGTGCCCATAACTACTTCCAAGCAATTGTAGCATTAGGCAGAAATGCGTCATTCTGATTTATAAGGAGAAATCTGTTTATTAAACAAAATTCACAAGGGTGGTCTCTTGGTTCAGCTTCACCATTTTGCAATAACTGCTCCTTTGTAAACTAAATCCTTTTATTTTTACTTGTTTCTTCCCCTTTGTTCTTAATTGCTGCTAGGTTTTTTTCTGATAATAAATGTTTGGCTTTAAAGGAACAGTCATAGCTGTTATATCAAAGTAAATTAACACATGTGACCAAGAAGACCTAGAATGCATAGATTAATCTGGTTTTCCTCTGTAAAAAGGTAGTGTGTGTGCAGCATTTCTCTTTATAAAAGAGAACAGGAAGCGTCTGCACATGTTCCTCTATTTCTCAGGAAGAACACTTCTTTTTGTATTGACAACTCCTGTACATGAACTAGTGTTTAAGCATTGAATCAAGACTTTTGTGAACCTAAAAAATGTTTTAACATATCTTCTATCTTCTATATTCAACATATCTTCTATATTCAACTTGACAGTCTGTACACTTGACACTAGCTAAGATGTGAAGCAACAATACGTTGCAGTGGATGAAGGAAAACAGTGGAGCCTTTGTCCCTACTGCCTTGCTTCCCAGCCATGATATTTTACATGTAGTATCTTGTTTCAAAGGAGTGGCCTTCTTTGGTATGAAAGCTGAATCCCTGAAACAGTTGCAAAAAGGTTCAGTTCAGAAGGGACCTGAGCCCAAGACATGCTAGATACTTGCAAAATTAATGGCTTCTGTTGATCTAGTGTAAAATGTTCACCAAATGCATGCCATCTTTGCCGAGTCAAATTCATTCATAGGTCACCACTTCAGAATCAAATGAAAAAGTTGTTCCTGGCACATTAGTGTTTCCTAAAACTTGCATAAGTGTGGGGTATGTTTGTGGACTGTATGTTGTAGTTTGACTTCACTCCATTTTTCTCTGAAAGCAAGAGTTTCCTGCATTTGTTAGAAATTGCCAGACCATTACTAGTATTCATCAAAAGGTTTTAAAAAGTTTTAATTCCTCAGCATAACTATCTTCTTTGTGTCTTCCCTTACATGCTTGCTAAACCTGAGACCTTATCTGATGCTGATTGTGTATAAGGTTCTTCTTTTAGTGTATTTTTCCAGAGGTTGTTGGCAGCCAGCTGCACAATGGCACTATGGGAGCTTTCCCAGTATGCCCCTGCAGGCAGTCAATGGTTGTTTAGTTTGGGGATGGAGCTGTGTGATGGGGCTATACAGCAGCCCCTTAGGATCTTGGGGGAAACTGTTGCATAAAGAGGTGCTAGTTGCCTTTTTACTGTATGTCAGAAAAGTAGTTATCCTAATGTAACCACTGGTTACATTAATGTAAGTCACCAAAAAGATTCCAGCCCAAATGGATACCAGTTGCAATGAATCCAGCTACAGGAATACATCCTTTTCATTTGTAGGCTCCTGTACAATTTTCTTCAGTGTGATATGTTTTAGTTCTTGAAATAATCTAGTCATTTCTGGAACATTTTAATTTTAGCGTAAGGGAAAAGAAATGTCCAAGTATGCCGACACATTGCTGACAACTTCCTGAAGAAGCATCAAATTATCTGTGATACAGTAAAAGAAAAACATTATTGCTTAAAATTTGTACTGCTTATCCATTCACAATTATTTGTGAGTCCATTCTTTGAAATTTTATAAGGTTTTTTATTGTTATGGGATGTGTTTGAAATTACACAGGAGTTTCAGTTCAAATTAAGCGATGAGGCATTTTTTTTCTTTGTTACAAAAGTTTCTAAGACACAGGGGGTGGGAGATGAACCATTATGATAGAATAAAACAAGCTTTTAAAAAAATTTGAAGTGGTTTTTGGAATAATTGTTCCTTATCGTGAATGCTACATACCTATCTAAATGGAGCAACCTATCAAGAAAACAGATAATGTTTGTCGCACTCAGTTTCTTCATTTCGTTAACAGTTTCTTAACTAGATATATTTGGCTGTCTGAAAAGACGTAGGTATCCCAAATATTAACTGAGACAGGTCTGAAAATGGTTAGAAAGCAAATTTAGACAGACACGTGTGGCTGTCTAAATATCACTTTAGACCAGTATCCTGTGAGACAGTTTCCCATATCCAATGGAGGTGGAAGACGTTTTACACTTCCTAGTAAGTGCCTATGTAAAAGCTCTCTTTTAGTACACCAAATACCCAGTAGCTCAAGAGCAGGCTAGGATCCCATTGGTGATACGTACTGATGTAACCTACAGCTACATGAGTCAATGTCCTGTTAAGTTCGTTGTATATGGAGGTAATCAGTATCTCTTTGAGCCATGCTTCACCCACACACTCTGCACAAAGCAACCTCACAGCACCACCATTTGCTCCAGAGCTATTTAGTAAGCAGGGATGCCTGGGAAACATCTTGCTGCCATTCTGCAGTCAGGAGAAAATAGCGAGCATTGCCCTCCTGGATCTCCCAACAGGAACCACTGTGGATGCCTGTTGCAGCATGTCCCACTACAGGAGAATATCTTGGCACATCTCTGCTACATCCCGGCTCTCCAAGGACATAGACATGGTGCTGTTGTGGGGGCTGCATCTTTCAGAGGTGGGCTTGTGAGGGTACCACTGGGAAATAGAGCTGTGTGCAACACTTACTTCTTTGAATGCAGGATTTCAGGCAATGTTTGCATTGGGCTTTCACTGAAGGAAAATAAAGGAGGTACTTACAAGCATCTGCTTGTATGTGCACACGATAATCAGAAAATAGTAGATTTGGCATCCAGCTCTATACTATTTTAAATAACTCTTTACAGAATAAAAGTCAAAAATAGGCAAGGGTGAGTTTTATTATTTCAGAGAAACAGGCTTTGCCTAAATAAGATTGCCAGTATTTTTTTAAATAACATTTTAATCCTTAAGTTTCAGAATAGCATTCTGACATGAATTTATTTTCTGTTTACAGCTTTGGACAAATGAAGGTTTTGGAATTAAACAATCCAGGTTCCTCAAAGTGTCTGCTAAATACTGTAGTTTGAGGAGGAAAAGCCAACTTTAGATCAGGACAAAATATAAGATTACTAACAAGCTGCACTATTTCTAAGCAGCAACTTCTGTTCTAATTCTGTGGGGAACAATCTTGAAAACTACAGGCTTTACAATGAACTCTAGCTTGACTCTCTCCTCCCTTCCTGCTATGTGGCACTTTCCTTCTGACAACATTGCCACATATTTGTCTTTTCTGCAGCTGAAAGTATTACAATGACATGACTTTTTGTCCAGCCTTTAGCTCCTGTGAGGCAAACATAAGAAGCACTCAGTAGTAGAGGTTAACAGCACCTTTGCAGATCAGAGAAGCTGACAATACACAGCAATTATAGTTTCAAGTTCTAATACCAAGGACAAGCATCCAAAATAAGCCCTTTTCAGAGCTTAAACAGTACAAACTCACTACAGTTCTAGCTCATGTTCTGAGAATTTTTGTTGTGGGTTAAGTGGAGAACCCTTGTTTTGTTTGTACACATCCAATTTAAATTTTGTTCTTCATTCCCTAGACAGTATCTAATGTTAGCAGCAACAGTGGAAGTGAGACTACATTGGAGGTCCCTTTCAACCATCTTAATATACAACAGTAACATGCACCTTTGGGGATTAATAGAATGCAGAAAAAAAGTTCCTAGAATAACTGAGTGAAAAAAAATCTTAATAGGCAAAGATGCTCTGTCCTTCGAAGTAGGTGGATGGTATAATTACGATCCATTTTCTTCGGGTTCCTCCCTCTCCCCACTTTGGGCTTTTACTACACTAATACAAGGAAGAATTTTGCAACAATTCCATCATTTTGGTGATGCAAAGAGGAAATGGCAGCATATGATGATATTTTCCCATCAGTCATGCTCCCTTTTCTTACATTGTGCCTATCTTGTGATGAGGCACTTGCAAAGGCTGCAGGTTTGGGCACGTAGAGTAGGGAGCTGGGAGAAAGCAGGCTGCTATCCCATTAGAAGCAAAAGGCAAGGTGGGTCCATAGAAGACTTCTTCTTTTCCTTCCTTACTAACATCCAAAACCTGTAAAAGTTAAAGGAGGTGTAAGAACTTGATTTTTTTTAAAAAATCAGAAACAGACATTTAGCAGCATCTGTGAATAATAACACTGATGGATCAGCTAATTTTTCCCTGGCTACGCAATCAAAAAAAAAAAAAGTAACAGCTCAATACTTTTAAAATAGGATGGGCAAGATGGGAGAAAACAGTGTTCAGTCACCAAGGGAACTGAAAAGATTTTGAAATGTTCAAATGGGAGGAGACAAGCGAAATCCATAGTTAGTGGTACTTTAGAGCTGCCTTAACTATTGCCACACTATGTGACTTGGGCCTAGTCTACACATGCAGCAAATCTGTGAGGATATCACATTTTTTAATCCACTCTTAAATTAAAAACATTTTGTCCCTATCCAAGAGGCACAGTAAGTGGCTGGCACTGATTTGCAGTCTTTTGTAAGCTTATTTTTCAGAGCTGCGGGGAAGTATTGAAAGAAGTGGGATATGTAAAATGATACAATGAAATAAAATGAAAGACTAAGATCCTGGATGAAGTAGATGCAGCATACAGATGCCAGGCAGAACTGCCCCACGTATCTTCCTTCATCCCTGCAACGTGGCTATTTAGAGACTGGTAGAGAGTGAGGGGTGGTTAAGTTGGGTCAGAGAAACATCCAGCTGTCTTCCTATAGTTGGATGCCCAGTGACATCTTCCATGACCTCCCAGGCTCCTTCTGGGATACCACAGAGTGACATTAGTGCTACACATCCAGCCGTAGTATCTTACCATTACATACTGATCTCTCTAACTTGGATGTTCTAATAGTGTGCTGGCTAATGTTGGTACCTAGAGGTTACCTAATACTGTTGTTTTCTTAAAAGTTGAAACCTACTCTGATTGCTCTTGCCCATCAAATGGGTGTCTAAGATGTTTGAACAGCAATGCTGTAAAAGGCAGTCTTACAAATTCTTTGGAGAGACTTTTTTTAAAAATCACCTAAATAACTCACCTGGATACATGCAGAG
Organism: Ctenosaura bakeri; assembly: GCA_948474755.1. Taxonomy (NCBI): domain Eukaryota; kingdom Metazoa; phylum Chordata; class Lepidosauria; order Squamata; family Iguanidae; genus Ctenosaura; species Ctenosaura bakeri. The sequence continues at coordinate 36,060 of CAOLHI010006340.1, forward strand.
GGTTCATTTGTCCAGATTGAATAGCCCCCAACTAAATATATTCTACCATTATGGACAGCAACTCCAGATTCATTTTGGCCTAAAATAAGTAAACGTATACATAATAAATACGGATCTGTGTTAGCCACATCCACAGAAAGCTAGATTAAACATTAAATGGAATATTTAGGTTCTAATACCTCTAGAAGTCTATGGCTGAACTGAATACATATTTCAGTACATTACTGATGCTATGTGATGTGTTGTTCTCTGCCCCAATGCACAGCGAGAGGCAGGTAAATACATACTATCATC
>CAOLHI010006341.1:0-35799 GCA_948474755.1 Ctenosaura bakeri
CAGGCTTGCCTGCCACTGCCGTGGCAGTTTTGCATTGCGCCTTTTTACCCTCAGCTCACAGCTGTGCGGGCCTGGATCGATCGTCTGGGCTGGATCTGAACGCATCAGCCTCTCCAGGAAAGGAAAAAGGGAGAAAGGGGAAGGGGAAGGTGGGCCATCAGCCGGTTGAAGTAAATCTCAGAGAATTAAACCAGATCTCTAAGCAAAATGTTCCTAAGATAGGAACCTTAAAAGCATCCTTGAGCATTGCTTGTGTCAGGATAGTTAAACAGTCAGTGGGGAAAGAGTGGATCTGATAATGGACTGTTAAAACATGTTTTTTTCCATGTATCAACAAACATACATACCTACGCACAAACATAGCAACACAGATATGTGTTTAAGATGTGTGGGTTTTTTTTTAAAAAAACAGACCGATCAGCAATGGCTGGGGTGAGGGAGAGGAATGGGAGTGGCCAGGGACTTGCTGCTGGGGATGCAGCAACCGCTGTCCTCCACGTTAGTACAATGTAAATGGGGGAAGGGGTGCAGACAACACAATTTCTGAATTGGAGTATAAAAAAACTGCTCTTGACACATGGTGGACTGCTCCTCCCCTCTCGGGTGGAAATGTCCTGAGTTACCTGTCATCTCTCCCATACCAAAGGTTTGTGAGAGCTACAGTTTGTCTCAAAGCACCAAATGGGAGTCTTGCTCAAATTACATCATTTATCAGGATCTGTTTTTTTTTCTCCTTTAGCATCACAGGGCTTTTCTAAAACAACCTCCCATATATACCTATGCACACACTTTTATCTCCTTAATATTATTATTACTATTGTACAGCCCAGGGCTAAATAGATTGGAATGATTTTTTAAAAAAGACTTTCCTTTTTGCTGAGTCCACAGCAACATTCCCATGAATTCTCACCTGTGGACAGTAATTCTAATTTCAGGCCCCACTGCTCTCTAGAGCGTCACTTTCCCCTCACCCATTCTCCAATTACTGGGATCCCAAGCAGCAATTATTTCATACTGAAGGCAGCTGCCTAGGCAGTGTCTCAATATTGGTAAGTAAATATTTCTGACCTTTCTGATGATTGCTTCCCTCCTCCCACTAACAAGGGAGAAGAAGCTGTAAAGAAATGACAAAATATCCAATTGTTTCCCACTGGGTGAAACTTCTAATTTCATGCCTTGATAATCATTCTCTACAGATAGTGCAGAGCTGGAAATTGAATGTAAATAGAGAACGCCTAATCTATAAGGTCATTTGCAGGAGCCCTGCTTCCTTCTGGGGAAAAGATGTGATTGATTGTACTACTATATGAGGACAGCTTAATATTGGGGTGAGACATTATTCTGTATATGGACTTGCCATGAAGGTGAAAGATTCAGAGCCTCATTTTAAGAAGGAGGCTGTACCAAAGTCCTGGACATGACAATGTTCCAAATGAATACCTGTCAAGAGAGAGACCAGGTTTGAACCAGTTGTTGAAAAGTTTTTGAAGGTATCCAGTGGACTACTGAACTGAGGCTGAGCTCTACATTGCAGAGATGTAGCATTAAAGTTCTACATGATGACCTACTTCTTCCTTCTCACTTCCTACAGCCTACTTTTTAACTGCAGAAGTCCCCTCTCCGTAGTCATTTAGCAAGCGGCCATTTAGCCCCCCCCCGAGGTCTAAGTAAATTATTTCTTTGTGCTGTGTCTGGCTAGAAGGATACAGCCAAATACTAATCTGATGCCTTTGCTTTCTACTGGTCACTAAATGGTTGTGGAGAGGAAACCCTGGAGCTTAAAGGTGGGTTTAGGGGAGAATTTAGCCACTGGGCGAGATTATTTGAGGCTTGTGAACTTTACAATGACCAAAAAAGTGATTTAAGATGGCATTAAGTTAGACTTAATACTTTTGTTAAGTCACTACTGGGATGCTAGCCTTCGTCTTATTCGGACTAATTCAAAAGCGATTCCAAATGTTTCTCATTTGTAATTTTAATTGGTTATTTCTCGCTGATTGGTTTCCAAATTTTCCCTCCCATATACACCTCTCCTGCAAAACAAACAAACAAACAAACAAAAAACACAAAAACTGTACCACCTTGATCTCTGGTTAGTTATGGGCCTGAATCATCTCAACTAGAGTAGATCCATTGAATCAACAGGATGTATGCAAGTGTTGACTTACTAGTCAACAATTGAATACGTTGTTGAATGTTGAGTCAACACATAAGTAAATACCATTCAGCAACTGGCTCTTCTCTAGTTCCATCTATCCATCCATCAGTTGTTTATATCCCATTTTTCTCCCAGGCTGGAACTCAAAACAGTTCACAAAATGACAGAGAATACAATAAAATGCATATAGTTAAAAAATACAAAATTAAGATTAAAACAGTATTAAATAACAACAGAATTAAAACCAATTAAAACCTTACTTTAACACAGATTAAAAACAGCACAGTATCATAACAACCATTTTTATTAAAATTAGTTTTCAAAAGCTTGCTGGAAAAGAAAGGTCTTAACCTAGTGCCAAGAGGAAAACAAAGGCCATTTCTGCACTAGACTGTTATAGTGCTATTATTCCACTTTCAACATCCTATGGAATCCTGGGGTTTGTAGTTCTGAGGCCTCTCCCTAAACTGCAAACCCCAGGATTCCATAGGATGTTGAAAGTGGAACAATAGCACTACAACAGTCTAGTGTGGAAATGGTCAAAGAAGAAGCCATCCTAACTTCCCTACGGAGTGAGTTCTGAAGTGTGGGAGGAGCTGTAAAGAAGGCCTTCTCCTGCATTCCCACCAAACATGTTTGTGAAGGCAGGTGGACAAAGATAAGTGCTGCCCCTCCAGAACTTAGGGTTCAGGCAGGCTCATATGGTCCTTGTGGTCATATGTACGGTCCTTCAGATAGCCTGACCTGAGTTTATGGTTGGGATTAACCAATAAGATTCAGATCAAACATTTTTTAGATTATGACCCTTCAAACTGACTACAAAACCTGAATCAAGATTAAATCAGTATGTTTGATTGTCTTGGCATGCTACTACTGTGGCATCACATTTTCACAAAGATAACTTAAAGAAAAACCTTCCATCAAGTCAAACGTGTCAGTAATTTTAAGATAAGAGGTAATTCCTATGTGTGGCAAAGGTAGAGCAGTAAAAACATCAGAATGCATAACCATACAAAAATTTTCTATAGAGCTATGGAAAACCTAGCGAAAGGCTCTAATGACACCATGTGTGTACATGTAGGAGAAAAGCACATGGATTCAGGTCTCATCCTATAATTTTTTGCTGCAGCAGTTCTACTGCTGAACAGGCAATCCACTGATCCATTTAACAAAACTGCCATCAATACTAGGTTTGGAGTACCTTATGCCCAGGAAACCATCTTGGAGGATGATTTATGACTCCACATCACCAGAAGCCCCACCTATGAATCATGTGAGCCACACAGGATTGACTTTGCAGGGGCTCTTTTCACCAACCAGAAAAGGTGACATGAAGAGAAACTGTGCCCCCTTTGAAGAAGAGTGATTTCCAGCCCTTCCTGCAAGTGGATCAGAAGGGAATTTGTGATCTCTTTCTGAACACACCCTTCTGATCTGAACCAATAGGAAAGGGGATTAAGTTTACAGAGTTTGCCAACCTACACAGAATTGACACTTGGAAGAGCATCATTCAAAAGATATTCTTCTCAGCAGAATGGGGGTGGAGGTGACATTTTTGACTATACTCATCCTCTGCAGCCCCTTGCACACACTTAAATCTGCTCTCAAGGAGTGGGGGGTTCCTCCAAAAAAGGTGACAAGGGAATCTACAAAAGTTCCACACCCACATCCAATTTCTGCCAGCAAGATCCTCTGCTGTATCAAACGCTTTCCATGGATGGAAGAACATCTCAATTCATAGAAGCCTAAATTAGGCACCAACCCCACTATGCCTAGAGGTGTAGGATCCTTGAGAAGAAATATTTTCTGCACTCATGAGTGACTGTCAGTCCATTGTTTGTACCACCACATCCAATGCTGCAAAAAGTTGAGGACACCAGCAATACTATATGCCTGATAACAAAACAGGTCATAACTTGCCATGTCAAAAGAACTATCAAAAACCCAGCCACCTAGGATGAACATGTCACTAGAGATAAAATTCCAATTAGCCACCACAAAGGATACATGAGGCAGAAGGAAATCAACAGGGAAAGTCATCATTTCCATTGTTAAACCCTAATGACCACAGTATGATTTTAAATTGAGTAGAAGGGAAATACTGAGTATATAATCCCTAGCAGAAATTGTCAGACAGCAAAGGAAGAACTGTTGGCTTATGTAGAGATGAAAGACTTGGCCTTATGCCCACGAAGCCATTCAGTGGAGCAATCTCAAGAGAATAACCTTTGTGCCATTATTTGTATAATTCATTTAGCTAATTTGAAAGCAAATGGGGAAAATGTTATGAATACAAAAATTATACAGTCTGAGAACCAAAACTGGAGCACTTTCTTCTGCCCTACCAAAAATCTCCACACTTTGTAAACTGACCTAGTTCTACAGTGATTGATGTAAATAGTGGGAACCTGCAGACCTCTACTTAGTCTTCTGTGTTAATTACTATTCTTAACATAGATTTCACCAACAAACTCATCTTTGCTGTCAACTCTGTCTGGCAACAGGCATATATATATATATATGGTGAGTACAGAGTCATGGATGTAGTGGCACATTATCAGGCAACACACAAAGATGGTGGCTTCCTGAGTGACTGCTCAAACATCACAGAGTGGAGAAAGTATGGGTGTTGTTACATAACTTGCACCAATAGTTTGTTTCCCTCTTGTATTACATTATGTTAGTTGGTGAGTACAGTTTGGAAAAGAAAATGAAGCTTGAGTGAGAGGAGAAGAATGTGGGATGAATTTGCTTATGCTTGGTCGTTGGTGGAAAGGATATGGGAGATGCTGTAAAGATGAGGTGACAAGAGGGAGGAAGAGGGTCAGATAGAGTCTGGAGGAAGGCAAGATGGAAAGGGGAAAAGTCTGAGTGCCAAAGAGTAAGACTATGTGAGCGTTAGATCATCATAGTATACACTGAAGATGTGTGGACAATGTCTTCAACCAAGAGACAAACAGGAACATAGCAATCATTATTGGGATAAGTTAGATCCACAGGATTGATTCATGTATTAGTCCTGGAATGTGAATTAAAATCAAGCCACACCAATTGGGTGCAAGATATAATTTTCACTGAGATTACAAATAAAATTGTAACAGCCGTTGAGATCATTATTGTATCTGTCTGTCTGTCTGTCTGTCTGTCTGTCCGTCCATCCATCCATCCTCTTCTCCCCGCTTTTTCCAGGATCATCAGAGTAAAGTCCCTAAAATTGTTTTAATACCAGACTTGGAGTTAGGACATATGAAAGACTATTAAGAACTTTTTCAGCCAGAATAAAATGCCTCTCCTTGCAAGTGTAACAAAAATTAGACTACACATAGATTGGGGTCATCATCACTGCTATGTTTTCCACACTGGCATTTCTGAATAGCCAAACTGAAATGAAAAAGGCTCTTTAACACAATGGATATAACATGCTCTATTTTTTCAAGGAACAATCAAATCAAGGTGGTGAGTTATTGAACTATTTCCCGTTGCCACCGAAAGAACAATTTCTCTCCCTAGCGCAATCTATGAGCCTGATCTAAAAACAGAAAATAGAGTAGAAATTCAACCACCTGTTGCCTCAACTGAAAGTGTCTTAGTTTCATTCCTGATTCTGTAAGGTTATGGCCAGACAAATATTTTTCTCTTGAATATTGTAATGTGGAAATCCTTGGGTACATAGAAGGTTAGTGGATTACTTGAACTGTCTTTGTTACTATAGAATTACTTGCTCTCATCACTTTTCTCAGGTATTTATTGATAGGAATAAGCAACACCTAGATGATACATCATATGCAAGATATACCTCTACATTGTTACATGGAATAGGCAAATAAATCTTTGGGAAACAAACAAAAAACTGTTTCTATAGTTGCACCTTAAACAAGGAAAAAACCAGATATATGCTGTTTAGATATGATTGGGGACAACAAGGTGACTGGAAAAGGTCGCAGCTGCTTCAAGATGATAGAAAGCTTCAAGAAATTGTCTTTTTAATGCAACCTCATCCTGAACTGAAATGCTTGTGTGCTAGGGTGTGTGTGTGTGTGTGTTGTGTGCCTTCACAATGAACCTATCATGGGGTTTTCTTGGCACAATCCCCATTACTCTTTCCCCTTAGCTTCCTGTTGTGAAAAGTGAACAAGGGACGGCTGTAGCAGAGGAAAAGTACTTTAAACGCAGCTGGAATAAAAGACCCACAACTTACCTGGAAAATACTTTCCCTAAGTAAGAACAGTTCATATTTGGAGCAAGCAAATGCCTGAAAAATGGCAAGGGAGAGTCAATATGCTTTGCTGGCTCCAAGCTGCTTCTCTCTTCAATGCCTTGCCACTTTCACAGCTCCTGTGCCTGGAGCTGTTTTCATTTGATATTGTCAGCATAGTTGCTCCAGTATAGTTTATCAGGAAGGAGTCCAGCCTACAGCTGCAACCCTACACACTCAGATGGGAGTAATTCTAAGAATAAACAGGTTAATTGAAAAGGCTGAGTGAAGACTGAAGGGGGAGAAAAAGCAAATAGCATAAGAATTTTCTTAATGGATCAGTTCAATGATCTACTAAAAAAAATTAGTGCTCTAGGAGTCATCACAATACACAGAGGTGAAAGAGTAGGCCATTTCCCATTGAAGTGAGCCAGAGAGTTTTTATTTCAGCCATGACATGACCTACATTAATTTGTGGCTGCCAACTAAGCACAACTGAGTTTTCTCAAATGTTGGCTTCTTTCCCCAAAAGCACCTCAGAGGGGAAAACAGAGTGTAGCTTTAACCCACAGACAAGGCAACCTCCAAGGCAAAGAGATGCCAACTCCATTTGTAGTTCTTTCAGCGTATCAATGCAAACAAGCAGCCCATGAGATCAGTTATCAAAGTCAGCATTTGTCACAGATGTAAGATTCTGATCGCTCTTTCACAAGGGATCCCGCAGGGAGACAAGCGGGAGTTCATGTTCATAATGTGAGAGATGGCACACTGTTTACAGATCTCATCCAAAAGCAAGGAATGTAGAAGGGAGACAAAAGCCATTTCCGCACCAGACTGTTATAGTATATATTCCACTTTCTGGAATAACAGCACTGGTACGAAAATGGCCAACGATAAAATCTGGTGTGGAAATGGCCAAAGATAAAATCTTGAGTCACAAACCACGTGCAACAACCATTTGCAGGTCCTTCACAGGGCACAAAGTATACCAATCTGACATCTTGATGGCAAAAAGAAAAAAAACCCACACCCACAGTTAAAAAAAGAAAATAAGTGAAATTGATTTTTCTTGCTATTCCACTCCTCCCGCCATTGATGGTGGTGAAGACCTAAGGAAGCAATGCTCCACCAGCAAGGCCCATGCATCCTTGAGTGTAGAAGGGTCTGCAGTGAACCAATGCTTTCTAGTATGGAAGTCCCTTAAGTGAGGAAAGACGAGAAATGAGCGAATGGATTTGTATAACATTCACAAAATGCTAATCCATGAACATATGAAGAAATGTAGAAATAATAATTTCTGTTAGAATCATTAAGTTGGAAGAGACCCCAGGGGCCATTGAGTCTAACCCCCTGCTATGCAGGAACACCCATCAAAGCATTCCCAGCAGATGGCCATCCAGCATCTGCTTAAAAACCTCCAAAGAAGGAGACTCCACCACACTCCAAGGCAGCATATTCCACTGCTGGACAGCTCTGACCATCAGGAAGTTCTTCCTGAGGTTCAAGTGGAATCTCCTTTTCTGAAGCTTGAATCCATTGCTCCTTGTCCTAGTCTCGGGAGCAGCAGAGAACAAGTCTGCTCCCTCCTCAACATGTACTTTTGCTTAAATAATTGCATGTTTAAGCAGAAGTACATCTCACCATAACCAGAAGTCTGCAAACAAGTGACCTTTGTGCATGTTGTTTGTGGCCTGATCCTGCCTGCTGATTGGCAACTTCAAGATTCTTGCTCATTCTCTTGATGGTTCCTTATCTTCAGATGACCAAAGTGGAACCTCTGGGCCATACATTGCCCCCAAGGCTATTTTTTACATTCTTTGGCCTGCTTCAGATTCCAAATACTGCTTTTTTAAATGCCCACTCAAAGGATGAATTTCCTCTTTTGGAAGTGTTGAAGAGTAGCAATTCAACTTGTAAATATGTTATAGGACCACCTCGTATGAATTTTCAGCCAAAACAAATCAGGCCAGCTTTTCAAAAGCAGAAAGTGGATTTTCAATGACTTCTGGACTTTTCTTGTCAGCATCAGGGGAAATTTACACAGTCTCCTAAGTGTCACAGGGATAGACACCTGGCTCTCAACCCCCCACACTTGCCCATCTCTGTTTCAAAGGATGGCTTCAAACAGAAGCATCCTTCAATGGGAGGTCTTCTGTAAAACTTGCCACATGGCCACCCCACTGAGTGCTGGATGGCTGCTTGCACTACAGCAAAATGGGCAAAGGTACCTGAACTCTGGATGTCTGGCAGCTGGATAACAATTGCATTTTCTGCCTTCTTTGCTAGTTCTGCCTCTAAGCTGCAAGCACAGAGAAGAGAGAACTAACTGCACCAGTTGGCTGAGTCAAAAATTTAAGAAATGAGGACTGGAATTCACAATCATAGTTATAGAGGCATAACCTAGAGTTACACATTTGTGATTTGTATTCATGACCCCTCCTTTTTCAACAGGGTAGGGAATATGTAGGGATCATGAAAGTTCCCCAGTTCGGACTTACTGGGCAGCAGCCACTGTGAGCTACAGTGCCTGTTCTCCTACTGACTGGGACACACTGACTTATGTTTCCACTCCCTTCCTACCAACATCCACTGGTGCTAGGGAGAATTATGACAGAGATCCTGTTTCTGAGTGTTACACTGCAAATCACTGGTGGGGTTGGGGGTGTCTGGAAACATCAGTCAGCTGTGTCCTGATTGACAGGAGAATAGAGTTCTATCGCTCACAGAAACTATTGCTCAGCAAGTCAGGATACTACTTACCGGCATAACTAACATCTGGCTAATGTGTTTATCTACAATCATGGTTGTAGTTGTTTTTATTTCTTTTGGGAGATAGTGGGGAAATGAGTGCTTAAGAGATGAAGTAACTGAACGGAAACTGTATATTCCAGTCCTACGTACATTTGGAAGACAGAAATTGTCCCGCTTACACTGCACGAATCACCCTCTACTGGCCCACTTACAGAATACAAATTTCTACCAGTATATTTAACACTGGTGCTTAGGGGTTAAAATGCTGCTTCCCTGGGTGTACAAGAGCAGCAAGCTAACATCCAGGTGCACATCCATGGCAAATCAATGGCTGCGAGGGGATGCTGAGTGCCATCAAGGGGTCATCAGCTGCTTGTGTGCAGTCAGAGATAAGGCATTGTGCAAGAAGATCCTAGATACCTCTTTGAGCAATGCCCTCAGATGTACTTGAGTGAGCATAAACCACCAGTAGCATAAGCCATCAACACGATTCTGGCCTTAGACTCCTTAGACTACCACTGCCATTTTCTTGTACCTTGGATTCCTGCTTATAGAACAGCCATAAGGGAAATATATTTGTGCCAACCAAGTGTGTTAACCAAATATCAGGCATCATGTCATGTTTATAGTTACAGGAACTGAGGAGACTGAAAATGGGTATAGTTGACTTTCACAGTTGGTTAACCAATATATACAAGACAAGCCTTTTTCCTACAGATTGAGAAGCCACTACTGCTTCAGTAAAGCTACTCTGCCTTTTAAGAGGTTAATGTTCAGCAAATTAATCTAGAAGAGCAGAAATCAATGTTTAAACTGTTTCTGGGACATTCTGAAAACCTTTCTTGCTCTTTGTGCAAGAATGCCAAGGTTCATCAGAAAAACCAAGCCATGTACAGGGCCAGTTGGCAAACAGATTTGTGTGTGTGATCAAGACCAGCTCTAGCAGATTGGAAATCATGAGCACCATCTGGGAAAGCCAGAAAAGTTGGCAAGGAAGAAAAGGCATGAGGCGTAGCTGCTGTCACCCAGAAATAGGAAGAACACCTTATAGATTTCAGATTGTGAGCTAGAAAGGCACAGCGTCTATCACAGCATCATGCCAAACAAGGTTCCAAAAAGAGGCCTGCAGCTTATGTCACTTTTTGTCATGTTCTGTTTCCCTCTCTCCTTTTCCTCTGCCAGAATGTATGGGGGGATTTTTAAAAATGAGCATCAATCTCTACAGATCCCATGAACCAGGTTGCTAATTTAATGTCCTGCAAGAGAGCCCGACTGTTTCTGTTTTCCCCCAGGAGCCTTTTTATTTATTCAATCATACGACAATTTAACTGCATAGTTCTAGTATCCTCTAATACTATGGTCCTCAAAATCTGGCCGTCCAGATGTTTTCAGCTTCATCTTCAACAGTCTGTGACCATTGGCCAAGCTGGCTGGGGCTTCTGAGAGCTGAAGCCCAACATTCTTGGAGGACCAAAGCTTGAGAACCACTGCTGCAATATAGTTGAAAAGCCATTATCTGCTGCCTACTTAATCAGGAAATCTTTTCAGTCATCTAAAAGATTTTTAATTGATTATTTCAATTGATCAATTAATAATCTAAAATTTGATAATCTAAAAAAGATTATAAAATCATAAAGTTATAGAATCACAAAGCCTGAAGAGACCACAAGGACCAACCAGTCCAATCCCCTGCCATGCAGGAACATGCAATCAAAGCACTCTCAACAGATAGCCATCCAGCCTTTGTTCAAAAACCTCCAAAGAAGAAGACTCCATCACACTTTGAGGCAGTGTATTCCACTCTCAAATAGCTCTCACTGTAAAGAAGTTTTTTCTAAAGCTTAGGTGGAATCTCTTTTCCTATAGTTTGAATCCACTGCTCCACGTGCTAGTCTCTGGAGCAACAGAAAACAAGCATGCTCACCTACCATATGACTTCTGTTCAAACATTTAATCATGTGTCACCTCTTAACCTTCTCTTCTCCAAATTAAACATATCCAGCTCCCTAAGCCATTCCTCATGAGGCATGGTTTCCAGGCCTTTTACCATTTTGGTCCCTTCTCTGGACATGTTCCAGCTTGTCAATATCCTTTCTAAACTGTGATACCCAGAACTGGACACAGTATTCCAGGTAGGGTCTGACCAAAGCAGAATAGAGTGGTGTTATCACTGCCTTTCACCTAGACACTATACTCCTACACATGCAGCCTAGAATGGCACTGGCTCCTTTAGTTGCTGCACCACACTGTTCATGTTCACCTTGTGGTCTATTAAGACTGGTAGATCTCTTTTGTATGTGCTCTTGTCAAGCCAGTTCATTTTATCTGCCCAAGTGTAGTACCTTAGATTTATTCCTGCTGAAATTAATTTTGTTAGTTTTGGCCCAGGTCTCTAAGCTGTTAAGATCGTTTTGAATTCTCAACCTGTCCTCCGGGGTGTTAGCTACCCCTCCTAAATTGGTGTTATATGCAAATTTGATAAAAATGCCCTTTATTCCCTCATTCATGTACCCAGAACAGAACTCTGTGGTGCCTCACTAGTCACTTCTCTCCAGGATGAATAGGAGCCATCAGTGAACACTCCTTTGGTTCAGTTGATCAACCAGTTACATACCCACCTAATAGTAGCACTGTTTAGCCAACATTTTACTAGCTTGTTTGCAAGAATATCATGGGTGACCTTGTCAGAGGCCATACTGAAATCAAGATATGGTACATCCACAACATTCCATTAATCTAACATGGTAGTAACTCTAACAAAAAACCTCTTTAGAACCTCTTTAGCAAGCCCGAGCTCATTCTGTGCTTAACCTTTCTAACTTTCTTCCTGCACATTTTGTCTATTTGTTGAATGCCTCTTTGGTGATTTCCCCCCTTTTCCATTTCTTGTACATTTCTCTTTTAAATTTTAGCTCAGTTGAAAGTTCATCCCAGTTTCTTTAGATATCTCTCTTTTTCCTCCTCATTGGAACTATTTGAAATTGTGCCTCCAATATCTCACTTTTAATAAATTTCCACCCATGATGAAGTCCCTTCTCTGTTAGTATTCCTGACCCCGGGATCACACCTAGTATTTCCCGAAGTTTACTGAAATCAGCTTCCTTATGCTTGGCTTCCCCTTTCTGCTGTATAACAAACTTCAGGAGAACATGGTCACTCCCACCTAAGGATCCTGCCATTTCCATCCCATTAAGCAGGTCGTCATTGTTGCGTAGGATCACATCTAAAATAGTTGCTCACCTTGTAGCCTCTTCCACCATCTGGATAATGAAAATGTCTGTGAGGCAAGTGAAAAATTTATTGGACCTTATATTTTTAGCAGAATTTGACTACCAACAGCTATCAAGGTAGTGAAATCTCTCACTACCAATACACCTCTTCTTTCTGAATGTTTGGTCATCTGTTCAAGGAAAGAATCATCCAAGTCCTCTGTCTGGCTTGGGGGCTTGTAACAGACCCTCACAATAACATCATTGTTGTTTCTTTCCTCCGTAATTTTTACCCAGATGCTCTCTATCTAGTGTCATAGTTCTCTTTACAGGTGTAAATATGATATATAGTGCAACTCTTCCTCCTTTCCTGTTTGGTCTATTTCTCTGAAATAGGTTATGCCCCTCTTTTACTACCTTTCAATAATGAGACTCAATGCACCAGGTTTCAGTGATGTCTATGATATCATATTCACTTTGCTGTGCTAAGAGTTCAATTTCATCTTATTTCCCATGCATTGTGCATTAGTGTAGAGATATCTGAGACCATGAGTCACTCCCCCATCTGCTCATCTAGGTTTTTTTTCCTCTTAGTGCTGGATTCTTGTACTATTTACCTAGTTGTCTCTATAACATTTTGGCTGTTATCTCCAGTACTTGATCTCATGAATACTATCTTCCTTCATCACATGTCTCAGTTTAAAGCTCTCCTGGTCAGGTTTGTGAGACTCTTAGAAAAAAAATGTTCCTGCTAACTGCTGTGAGGTGAAACCCATCACCTGCCAGAAGTCCATCTTCATGAAACTGCAGATCGTGGTCCAAGAAGCTAAACTGTTCCTAGTGGCACTATCTGCAGAGCCAGTTGTTCACTTCCACTATTCTTCAGTCCCTTCCTGGTCCATGTCCTTCAACTGGGATGAGAGATTAAACGACAACCTATGCATCAAGGTCCTTCAGCTTCCTACTCAGACCACCCAAATCCCTTGTGATATCCTGAAGGCTATGCCTTGCAGTGTCATTGGTTCCCACATGGACCAAAAAGAAGGTATAATGGTCAGGGGGCTTGATGAATCTTGTCAAGCACTCCATTACATCACAGATTTTTAACCCAGGAAGAGAACACACCTCCCAAGTCATCCTATCAGGCCTACAAACCACTGCTTTTGTTACTCTCAACAGGGAGTCCCCTACCACCACCACATGTCTCCTCAGGAGCTATTCCATGTGCTGAATCTTCTAGGGTCACCTGCACATTCTCTGAGGACTGACACTGTTGCTCTTGTTCCTGTTTCAAATCATCACTTATCAGATAGAGACATTCAAAACAATTCTGCAGCTCCAAACTCAGAAAATGATCCCTCGTCTTTCTACTTACATGTATCATATTCTCCTATGTTTGGAAACTGAGCTCTTCTTCATAAATATCACTCGTGTATTCCTCATCCAGGACAGACTTCTCCATTCTGCTCAAGAAAACCTCATGTTCCCTAACATGCTGAAGAGTAGATAAATGGGCTTCAAGTTGCTGGACCTTCTCTTCCAACAGGGACACGAACTTGCACTTGCTGCAGGTGTAGCTATTGATATCCTCTGGCAAGACTACAAACATATTGCAGCTCTTGCAGATGACTGCAGCAGCTCCCTTACCATCCATATTCAGTAGTCTTAAAGAGGGAGTGAAACAGAATTCTAGGCCTCCCCTCCAAACTAAAAAAAAAATCCTCTCCACATGATGGTTGCTGATTTGCTCTCAAAAGACTTGCAGAGACTTGGGATTTGTATGAGACTTGAAATCTCACAAGAGCTTGGAACTCTTCATGAGAGAACCTCCACTCATGAGACTCAAAGTGGGCCTTATTCAGGTCTGCCGTATGTCCCACATGATCTTGCCTGTCTTTTATTGCAACCCTAGCTGGGGTGAGGCTCTGCACCCTGATGTGTGCCAAAACTGTTGTTCCTCAAGGCCTCTGGGTGCCGAGGAAAACAACTTTTGTCAATCCTTTTTCAGCATGGGGGCTTGGAGTTGTGAACAGAGTGGATTTTGGCCACCCCCACGTCCTCCAATTTCACAGATGGAAACTGGGACATATATGACCCAGCAACATCAGAATGCACTCAAAAGACTGTGGCAAGGCAACAAGAAGACAAATGTTATTAATGAGGAAAAATGCACAAAACCCACCATTTTAAGCAGAGAAACCTATGTAGTGGCTTTAGGAAAGCCTGAAAAAAAGAAAGAGGTGTGGGGGGGGGATCAGCAATGCGCTCTCTCTCTCTCTGTGTAAGTTTGTGTGTGTGGTTGCACATATCATGATTAACAATAAATATATCATTATATAATATATTACACAGGTCTGATTAAAACTTCCCCCAAATTACAGCTTTTTCTCACTAAACGAACTCTGTATTCACATGCACACCCCTGTCCAATGTACATTATAGATCACGTCAAATCCCAGCTTCCCCATCTTGACTCAATCATAGCTTCTCAGTCTAACACAGTTCACAGTGCTATTGTTAGGATAAAAATGGGAGTAGGGTGGTGGTGAAAGATAAGGTACAATACTTTTAGCTCCAGGAGATAAATGGAATGACATGCGTTAAGAAAGATATGGGCTGTTCATGAATTATGATGGTCTAAGTCTGACTCACACCACCAAATTCACTTTTACTGTTGCTGCACAGGTCAGAAGTTTGCTCCAACCATGCAATGACAAATCTCCCCCGCATTCCTTTTGTTATGCCCTTGCCTCAGGTCCCTTCCCAGCAGTCACACCCCAGAAATATGAAAGGCAGTACTTACGGCAGCTAGTGCAGGAGGCAAAAGGAGAGCCCAGGCCTTGGGTAGTGCTTATATGGGAGGGGCTCGTTAATTAGGACACAGCTGGGCAGCATGCAGAGCCTATATAATCAGAGGCCTCAAAACAGACAGTTGTTGGAATCTACTGGTGCTATTGGTAGTTACAGCTGTGGTAAGCCTTGCTTCTTTTACCTGTATACTTTGAAATTTGGACCTTGACACTTCATTCGGATTATCAGTTTGGCTTTTGGACTATTCCCTTTCTGGATTGTTGTTGTGTTTCTCAGAGAATTTACTTCAGCCCTGAGGCTGTTTTACAGAGCTGCTGTTATCTCGGTTGTTAGCTAATGGAGGAACCTTGGTGGGCTGTCAAGCTCAGGACACCTTTTAAGCAGCACAACTCCCTCAACTCAGCCATTTTCAAGTTGCTGAAGGGCAGAAGAGTGAGTCAAATTCTTTGCCAGTAGTCGGACGAACCCTGGAGATGCCTGTTGTGGCATGTCCAGTTAATGGAAAATTGCTGGGTGCATCTTCACTCACCGCCTCCCAGTATCCACCAACAGAGAATGTAACAGAACAGAGAACATAATTACTTACACATAGCTAAATCTCCTGATGCAGAATCTCCAGCATTGTTGGAAAAAAATGGTTGTTATAAAGAAATAGATGCATTCCAATGACCTTTTAGAATGTCTCAGGCTACAATCTTGTACACATTTGTTGTTGTTGTTGTATGCCTTCAAGTCATTTCTGACTTATGGTAATCCTAAAGCAAACCAATTACAGCGTTTTCTTGGTAAGATTTATTCAGTGGAATAAATTCTTTGCTTCCCTCTGAGGCTGAGAAAGTGTGAGTTTGCCCAGCACCACCCTGTGGGTTTCCATGGTCAAGTGGGGATTTGAACCCTGGGCTCCAGCGTTGTAGTCCAACACTTAAACCACTACACCATGCTGGCTCTTCCTGTACACATTTACCTAGGAGTAAGTGTCACTGAACTCAGTGGACCTTACTTCTGAGTAGATATGTGTACGATGGCATTGCAAATGTACATGGTACATTCTTCTTTCAAATAAGCAGGCAGTAAAATCTCTTCCAATGTTGGATCACAAGTTACAGGGATCCCCCCCGCCCTCCCATGATACTGTGCAGTCCTTGAGCATGCACATGCATCCAAACACACATAGACTATTAGTAAATTAAAGGGGAACTATAAAGGTAAAGACAAAATCAGTAACAATGCACCTTAAAATGTAAAGTCTATGGAAATCTCAAAACTAAACAAAAATCAGAACAGAAGAGATAAAAAAATATTTTCAAACCAGGAAATGTTCCCTGTAATACTGCTTCCAT
Organism: Ctenosaura bakeri; assembly: GCA_948474755.1. Taxonomy (NCBI): domain Eukaryota; kingdom Metazoa; phylum Chordata; class Lepidosauria; order Squamata; family Iguanidae; genus Ctenosaura; species Ctenosaura bakeri. Next base: position 16,465 of record CAOLHI010006341.1, read on the forward strand.
TTTAGGGAAATTAGAGGTGGGGAAGATCTGCATGTCTGTGGGGAAGCAAGACTGAGGCCATTGTGCACTACAGTGCTATTATTCCACTTTCAACAACCTGAGGAATTCTGGGGTTTGTAGTTTACTGAGGCCAAAGAGCTCTCTGGCTGAGACTTCGAAAGGCTTCTCCCTAAACTGCAAACCTCAGGTTTCTGTAGGATGTTGAAAGTGGAATAGTTGCAGTATAACAGTGTAGGGCAGAAATGGCCTGAGAGAGTTCCTGGTATGCAGTTCAAGGGATGTTGTAATTCAAAGGGGATCTCCTCAAGGAATGTTTCTCTTAATTGGCAGTGCCTTCCTCTGTATTTATTCCTTTTGCTTACATCAAGAAGTAATTAGGAGTCACAGAAAACAGGCTGTTCCATTGCAAAGCCAGAAGAGGCTGCAGGAGTTTGTCTTAGCTTTTGCCTGACTCTACTAGGGCCCTTTTCGCACCTTACCTCGTCGCGGCAGTGGGGAGCGGCGCTCGCGCGAGCAGCCACTTGCGCAAGCTGCTCACAACAGCCCTTCTTGCCTCCCGCATCAGCTTCCTCTAGCGCGGCCGTTGCACGAGCGCCCTGCCCCTTCCTTCCGCAGCGCAGTCTGGGAGCTGTAGGCCGCGCTGGGGGAAGGAAACGCAACTGCCCCTGCTCGCTGAAGCACCGCAGGCAGGTAAATGCACGAGGGTGCTGCGAGCATTGCGCGAGCGCGCAGTATTTTTGGCTTACAGCCGAAAATAAAAAACGCGCACTCGCAGTGCGCATGCCTCATGAGCATCGCGTGAGTGGGAGTGCGTCATACAGAGCAATGCTCCCACTCACGTGACGCTCAAGGGGTGCTCACGCAAAAAAAAAGCATGCGAAAAGGGCCCAGGAAAGGAAAGACTCTGCCTGCTCATCTCCATTTCCTCCTGCTTCACTGAAAACAAACAACTTTTGTACTTTTAACTCAAGTTTCCAGCAAATGAAGCAAGCTGAGGACAAGGGGAGAAACTGGGACATTTTTTTTCACCAGCTAAGTAGGAAGTCAGGAGATTAGCCATGGCTATTCTGGCTGAAGTGGAACAGCTGTCTTACACCCTTGGGGCTTTCTGTAGTTAACTCCGAGGCAGTCAGGCCACATCAATGGGAAAGTTCCTCTCTGCTGGCACATGACCCCTTACAGCCCATTCTAACCTCTTCCTTAACAAGGCAAAGTGGAACAAACTGCCTGCCCCATTATGGAATTCATTAAAAAGCACACTTTACTGAGGCATACATAAAATAAGGTGTATTTTGCATTAGAGCAATGTAAATTATAAAAACTTATCATAGCATTGTCTGTCATTCTCTATGATTAATTTTATAGAAATACCATATGAAAAAGCAGGGAAACGAGTGTCACTGGTTCACTTTAATATGCTTAATGCCAGGTGTTTTGTCCAGAATGTCCACTTGCTCATTCAACTTAAGGCACCACACAAGAGAAATTGCAGTTAATGGATCTTGATGGCAATTCAGGCAGACCAAGCCACTGTCAATTATGATCATGGTTATCCAGAAATGGCCTCTGTCACAAATGGTGAGTTATCTCATCATTCACTAGAGTGAGCAGAGACTCCCACAAAAGGGTAGATCTGGCATGAATAATAAAAGAGGTAGGGACTCCTCCATAGACTGTGCTGAACAAGGCAATCTCCAACCTACTCTGCTTTTATTTGTTTTTGTTTGTCTTCTCTTCAAGAGGAAAATGCATGCCTCTCCTTTAAAGACAGTGGCCTCACAGATGTCTTCACTGGCTGAAACAATTCTTTGCAAATATAAGAGGCCAGAATAAAAAGTACATATGATGCACAGCTTTCTCCTATGGTCTAAAATATTCTCCTGCACTACAAAAGGCTTTGAAAAATCCTGACAAATATTTCCTGCTCTTTAGGTAAGGTGCATTTCATGCATTAGGAAATATGCAGATCCAGTAAGAGTTTTTGGCTTGGAGAACAACTCATTGTCCCTGAAACACTGAAGAAATGTGGAGAGGCTATAATACTTGCCTTCTTACTATTTCTCCATATTGAGAATTCTCTACTGGAAGATGAGGACCACTTTGTTTCTGTCAAGAGCCCCTTGGATTCCAAAATATGAATCACTGCAAATATTTATTATTCCTGTATAGATAAACTCAGTTCTTTTTATATAGGCCAAGATTCTACATCGGGATCGACTAGCGTAAAGTTCTGCATGCGGTCATGAATTCTTTGTGTGACAAACCCTTGCACTGAATGGCAACAGTTGCAACTGCACATCCCCCCCGCACAATGGAATGCATAACCCAATGTGCACACACATCTGTATAAACAGTGGCACCATATTTGCCACTCTGATTTCACAACCTGTCTCCAGCAAAGCTCATTTGGATTTAGAGACTAAATATGACCACACCAACAAAGGCCATTTCTGCACTACATTATTATTCCACTTTCAACATCCTCTGGAACTCTGGGGTTTGCAGTTTAGGGAGGGGCCTTTAGAATTCTCATCCAGAGAGCTCTTTGGCCTCAGTAAAGCACAAACCCCAGAATTCCACAGGATGTTGAAAGTGGAATAATAGCACTAGAACAGTGTCGTGCAGAAATGGCCAAAGAAATCACCTGCTACTTTCTGTGAATTCTCATCCTGAAACCTCCCCACCCCAACTAGTCTGGGGTGAATTCAGATCTGGGGCTGGAGGCTGGTTTATGAAGAAAAAGCAAGTTCATGTGTATTCTGAACTCTCCACTGCATTGCATACTGAGGAATGAAAACATTGCAGGAGCAATTCAAACATTATATATATGATTCACAACAGTTCCATTTGCTGAAAACCCAAAGCATCTACAAAGCACTCCTGTCTAATCAAGTTTATGTCAAGTAAGGTAGCAGGGAAGGCTGCAGAAGCATCTCTCAATTTGGTTCAGATCCTGATTTGGGAATGGCAATTTGACCCCAATTCTGATCCTGAAACCAGATCAAGATTCTGAAATCCAAATATTTGGGTCTCCTATGATCTGCATTGAGAAGCCAAAACAGCTTTAATATTTCAGGGTTTATTATTATTATTATTTTTTCAAAAGGTAAGTATATGTAATTTGGAAACATTGTAGCCCCTTCAAAGCAAATAATCCCTGCCAATCTTCAGGCAGGTAGCTCTTGTTTTTATTTGCTTACTAGCCATCTTTAAATTTGCTTAAAAATGAAATACGTTTTTAAAGCATTTTCAAAGAGTTAACATGGTGTAACAGTTTGAATGCTGGACGAGGACCCTAGGAAAGGGGAGTTTAAATCCCCTCTCAGCCACGAAAACCCACTGGGCGATCTTGGCAAGTCATACTTTCTCACCCTTAGAGGAAGAAAAAGGCAACCCCACCCCAAACAAATCCTGCCACAAGAAGCACGTGATAGGTTCACCTTAGGGTTACCATAAGTTAGAAATAACTTGAAGGTACATAACAACAGCAGCAGCAGCAATGGTCACTGCCCATTTATGCTTTCTGCCCTCTGAGGTCGGATGCAAGTGCACTAAGAGATTGTGAGTATGTAAGCTGGCACCACACATAGTCAACAGACAGAGAGAAGGGGAAAAAGTGAATAGAAAGAAAAATGTAAGGCATCCTTTCCTGGGGGCTTGAGCCCCTAAAAGCATCCCAATGAAGAGCATAGCTAAAGACCAGAAGTAGTAATGAAAAGTAAAGTGCTACAATGAGAAGCTATGTGATGAGTACTGAGCAGAGATCTACTGTTGCCAGGTACATCTAGAAAATGGTCACGTCAATACCACACTGTTCTAGTGCTATTATTCCACTTTCAACATGCCATGAAATCCTGGGGTTTGTAGTTTAAAGAGGGGCATTTAAAAATTCTCAGCCAGAGAGCTCTTTGGCCTCAGTAAACTACAAACCCCAGAATTCCACAGGATGTTGAAAGTGGAATAATAGCACTAGAACAGTGTACGGCAGAAATGGCCAAAGACCACAAACCAGATGGAGGAAAATAAATACCGGTATATTCAGTTATCTCCCTGTATCATGTCTACCTGGTGCCCCCTAGTGCTGTGACAGGAGAGTATTGGTAGGATTCTTACCCCATCTGGATGCTAAACTGCACAAAGTCCAGCTCTCTTCCTGTCCTGCTCCATCACTACATCATGGCATTTTCCTTAATGGTGTCATTGGAGACACACTGCCTGGCTCCCTGCCTAGGTTGGTCTGAACTAGTTCAAATTGCTTCAGGCTATTCTGATCTGCTTCAGAGCAACACTGGGTTGATCCCATACGCTTTCTCTGAAGCAGTTGCACAGCCTGGGATAGAAACTGATAGGTTCTCAAAGTAAAGAGAAGTGATGGCCATCAGAATCCCATCAAACTCTCAAGACTAAAGATTCATTTGGTATTCTCAAAACACAATCAGGCCTTACACACATCTACCATATTTGCTGGCATATAAGATACACCAGTGTATAAGACGCACCCCATTTATACATCAGCAAATACTATTGGCCAAAGTATAAAACACACTGGTGTATAAGACCCACCCCATTTTCAAACAGTACTTTTCTGGGGGAAAAGTGAGTCTTATATACCAGCAAATAGGGTGCCCATTAACCAAAGATTTTCCTGAATTATTTGCCCAGATCACAGCACTAGGCAGCCTCAGAAAAGTTATTTTAGAATAAGCAGATCTATTTTTTTTAAATAACCCCTGTAACATAAAAGTCTCTCGGCCCTGATGAGTTTCTGAAAGGGTACAGAAAATCTTTCAATGCACTCATACCTCTCTTATAAGAACTGTCCAGTTATCTTATGATAAGAAGTGAAACTTTGTGAGCATGGTACCATGCAAAGATATCTTGGACAAATTCCAAAGTCTCCATTGTAGTGACATCTTTAAAAGAAAAATAATGAATACTGGTGCTGCCTCATCCAGAATTTGTGGCACACAACAATCAAGGCTGTCATGCTTTGATGGTAGCAAAAGTGCTTGATTTGCAAGATAAAAGAAGAACACTTCTCCTCTGCAGATGCCTGGGGGAAGAAAAGACCTGCCACAATGTCACTTTCTTAGCTAGACTCACACCAAACAAAAAGCCAGCTGGGCACCCACTTCTCTGTCCACTTTGTCCACACTGTGCACAAATTGGAAGTCTTTTAAGCAGCAGGATGAAATCCTTCCCAGATACCATATGCAAGGTTGAATTTCTTTTTTTTAATCCCCTCAGGAGAAAGAGTTACCTCTCCCGTCACGCTGAGAGTAAATCCAGAGCACAGAAGAGTTCCTGCAGCACGAAATGATTTCAGAACTCTTTACAAAGGTTAAGACCAATACCTGTGGAACCAGCTCTGGTTTTACCCAATTCATAACAGTCCACAAGAAGAGGGAAGATTAAGAAAGTGCCACCCTTGAAATTACTTTGGCCCTGTAGTTTTTAACTGTCACAGGCAATTTCTTTGAAATATAATTCCTGATTTGCTGGCTTCATTAAACTTTCGCAAGTAATTTTAAACTTAAGCCACCGTCGGCAAATCCATCATTTATTGATAGAAACATTAGAACAGTAATGGAGTGTGACTCGGGATGAAATAAGATAGAAAGGTGTGGGATGGATGCAAAAGGATCTTCCTCTTTCCTCATTAACATCTTCCTGTAGAAGATCACACTCAGGGCCCCGGGATTTTCAGCAGACACTGAAGGAGGACCAATACCATAGGTGGACAAAGCATGAGCAATGGCCCATGTGTGGCCCTGGGGACCCTAAAGTGGGGCCCTTGAAGTCCCCACAAGTCTCCAGGCCCCTAAAAAATAGAATCATCTTTTTATGAATAGAATCATTGGGGTTACATCCCACTCATAATTCTGTAAAATCAATGCAAAAATAGGTTGAATGAAACTGGGATATTAAGATATCTGAACAATCTTTGCATAGTTCAAGATGGCTTACAACATTTTCCCAAAGGCCCCAGACTGCTGTTGAAAAGCTTTTGGAAACTTTGGTGAGCCAGTCCTAGCTCAAAACATTTTGTTGTCTGAGGTAGAGGACAAGTAGTGCCTTCCTCTCTCCCCAACCAGAGAAAAACTAGACTGGCAGTTGAATTTTACTTCAACACTGATAATAGGTCTGAATCTTCTACCAGAACTAAAAGCAAAAAGCTAGTTTAGGGCGTACAGGGCAGGCTGTGTAGCAAACACACTTCTGTCTTCCACCAGAGGGGAATAGGTGGAAGACGAAGACAACTGGTTGGCAGGTTGCTGTTGCTGCCCCCCCCCGCATCTCCTGCCTGAGGCAACTGTTTTGTCCTACCTAATGGTAGGACTGGACAGAACCATTACAAAACACAGCTGATAAAAGATTGGATTGAAGCTGTTTTAATGGGTGATATCAGTTTTACTGACATTGAGGCTGTTTCCAGGCTCACCTCCAAGTGCCGGTTAATTATTATTAAATCCTTCAGATTGCCACATGATTCCACATTTCTAGCACAAAAGAAAAGTGTACCCCACCACCACCTGAGGTGTTGGAAATGTGGGTAGTGGGGATTCTTGAGAGAATCTTCTGGAGCTGACATTCCCTTGGATAATATTCCAGTGCTGGCTGAAAACATTTTTTTTTCTGGCTAGCTCTAGGCCTGATCAGTATGTGATGACTTTTACTTGCCTGGTTTCCTTGCTTGAAATTTTGAATCCATTGCTCTAGCATGCATTTTATTGTTTCAAGGTTGAACTGTTTATAAATGTTTGTTTTCAATCACCTTGGCATTCCTACTGAGGTGGAAAGGCAGGACATAAATCTCTGAATGAATAAACACAACTTGTAAAACATCAGAGCTTGAGAACAATGACTTTTTCCCCCAAGTAAAACTCCCTATCACCAGAATCCTGTTCTGATTTCTGCTGGCATAGTTCCTGATTTCTATAAAAGTATGGATGTAGGGATTACACAAAGAAGTAAACAGTACTTCTATGTGCAATGCCTCTGTCTTGACTGTTCAATGGTAACCAGGCTTTGCTGTGGCACAGCTCCATTCTCTAGGCACTCATTGGTTTGGGGGGCGGCTGGGGGCTGGAACTGGTTCATCGACAGTCATTGTGTACCTCGGGAAGAAGAGGCATTTCCCATTAATTAACCAAATATCTACTTTGCTACTGCTGTTCTGTTGCTGCTATTTACCTTTTTATGCTTATCATCTCTGTCTCTGTCTCTCTCTGTCTCAGTCTCTCCCCTCCCCCTTTCTATGCATGCATTTGTGTATTATAGATCTTGGAAAAATTACTTTTTTGGGACAACAGATCCTAGAATCCCCCATGTAAGACGTAGTCAAGGAGAGAGGCTGCTCTTTCTTTACAAGCTATGCAATGGTGTTTGGTTGGCTCCCTGAGGCAGCTCCAGCTTCTGGCCAGTGACTGTTAGTGCAAATCCATTGAGGTACTGGGAATTCACCTGGGGAGGAAGTGGCAGCCCTTGCTTTTTCCCAGGGAGCAGCAGTCCCTCCTTCTCCAGCTACCCTCATGGTCACTGGTGGAGGGTGGAGCTGTGTCAGAGAGCCATCCAGGTGCCCCCTCCCAACCATCACCCTAAATGAAACAAGTAAATGCCAGCTGCAGCACAGCAATGAGCACATAGTTTCCCAGATAAAGGCTGGTGCGAAAGAGGCTGAGGGAAAGTTCCAAAAGACCTGGCTATCATGTGGTAACTGCAGTCCTCATATGGGAAGCATGATTCATATGAACCCCAAGCACAGAATTAACACCACTGTATATATTATTAGCCTCCTGTACAGGAATCCCTTGAATCCTGTATATTTATGTCACATTCCTCAACTGTGTTTGTGTGCATTTCAGTCCGAACATTGAGAAGGTGTAATTATTCAGACATTCACCCACAAACTATAAAGCACTCTTAGGCCCTTTCCACACGTGAAGGAAAAAACGTCCTGAGACGTCCTGAAACGGAGCTTACCTGAAACTGTTGCCACATGGAGCAGCGCATTTTCGCTGCTCCACACTCCTCGGCGTCCCGCGGCGCCCAAAATGGCGGTTTATGACTGGCGGAGGCTCTCCACCAACCGGAGAAGCTGGAAAGCCCGCCCCCGGCAGATCTGCAGGCACGTCCTTGCGCGCGCCTGCAAATCTACACCGGGCACTGCAACAGGGCTGCACAATCATTCTTTTTAAAAACCACATGAAAAGTGGTTTTTAAAAAGCGCGCGGCAGCACCACTTCCGGTCGCCCTAGCACGGATTGGGGTGTGGAATTACACTAAATTAATCTGCCCCAATCCATTTTACAGTGTAGACGACCTCCGTCAGAGGTCGCACTACACCATATTAATGCCCCCGTGTGGAAAGGGCCAAAAATGAAGGCAGAGGCACAAGCCATCTCCACATGATTAACAGAAGGTAGAGACACACTGTTGGCTGCACCACTGACATCGTATGGTTTCCCCAGTCCCATATCCACATATTAAGGATGACTGCTGTAAGGGGCTACCCACACAAGTCATCTGACTTGCACAGAGTTCTATGGCCACAGACTTAACTGCTGCAGGCACTCATGCTACATACAATCAATCAGTTCCTTTGCTTATATCTCACCTTTCTCCCTAGAGTGGGACCCTGCATGTCAAGGAGGGTGTATTCATGTGATAGCAGGATCTGCCTTGCTTTCCTTTAAACACATGGATGAAGTTACAATGAAATAAAGATTGGTTTGTATCTTGAGGGGCCTTTGTACTGACAACATACAAATTTAATGGCATACAATCACACTGTAAGACACAGACTCATAGAGGCTGAGATGACAACCTTGGACAATGGCGAACTGCCCTTCCCCAGAGGCTTTTAAACAGGGTGGATGGCTCACTGTCAGGAATGCTTTAGAAGTTGGATCCTACACTGGAAGGGGTGGAACCAATGACCCTTGGTGTAACTTCCAACTCTGTGATTCTATCAGAAAACACAACTAGGAGGACTTGGCAGTGCTGATTCTGCAAGAGAAACTGGAACACAGCATTTGGCACTAAGGCAGGACGAAAGAGGAAAGGATTAAAAGCAATGGAGTATTCTGTGCAGATAAACTACTAGATTCATGAGGAGACTGTTACCAATGTCAAAAGAGGTAAGTCTGAATCTCTTCCTGTAACCAATCTTTAACACACATCTGCCTAAGCAAATTTGCTGTTCCGAAAAAATACTGCCTTTTTTTTAAAAACAATCTATCTCCGCATTGTGTGAGTTCTTATGTCTAAGTTCTTTTTTTGTTATTTTTAAATTGATTATAAAGAACAGAACAAAAAAGAAAAACACCACGTAACACACATAACAGTGAAAAAAAGGAATTTCAACAAAAACAAGTTTACATTGTTATTTCTCTCCAATTCCATTACAATCATATACTTATTCAACATATTCTATATCATACTGCTTATATATTTTTGTTACCTATTTCTAGATCTCATTCTCATTATACTCATTATTATTATAATAATTTCATTCTTAACTCTATACTTTTCCATTACATTTAATCTATTACTATTACTAAATATGATCTTTTTACTAAAATCAAACTATTCATAAAAGTGAACCCACCACCCAGAGTCAATTACGTTTCAACTTACTCCACCTTCCAGAATTGTAATTCTTCTTCTGTTTATGTCTAAGTTCTAATGTAGGTAGTGTACAGACACTTCGTCCCACGACGCCCAAGCATCGCGGGTGGCGGGGGGGACGGTCTTTGCCGCCCTCCCGCGATACGAGACCACTCGCGATGGCCGGCGAGAGGAGGTGGGGCTGGGCTCGGTATTTAGGGCCTGACCTGCCTCCCTCGCGGCCATTCGCTCTCGATCAAGGCGAAGAAGGAGGGGGACGGCCTTTCTTTGTGGCTTAGCGCCACGTGGCCCATTAGAGGCCTAGTGGCCCATTCCTCCTTCTTCTCTGTCTTGACCCGGAGTAGTTCGACTATCGAGGGGGCTTGCTGCCAAACCCCTGCCTCTGCTGCAGCGTTTCGAGGGGCCTCTCTGGGGTCGTGGAGGAATCAGCGGCCGCCTCAGCGGCCGCTCCGGTAGGGCCTCGGTTGCTTCCGCAGCGGCGGCGGGGAGGGGGCTGTACCTGGGCATCCTTCGCGGCTCCAGCGGAGTCGGCCCTGGGCCTGGTAGGGGGTCCTTGGGGACGGGAGTCCGCCTCAGCTTCCCTCTCGCAGCGGCGCCGGCTCCCTGATTCCTCCTCCGCGGGAGCGCGGGGGAGGCCTCCGACCTCGGCTTTCTCCTTCTGCGCCGGGTGGGGGGGGGCGGCTCTTCCCCCTTGGATTCGGCGTGGGCCTCGTAGTCCCCGCGCTCGGCCTTCGGGCTGAGGGGTGGGGGCGGGCTGCTCCCTCTCCCCCCCGGCGCGGCGGCGGGGAGGTCCGGCTTGGGCCTCGGTGTTTCCCGCGCTCGGCCTTCGGGCCGAGGGGTGGGGTGGCTGCTTCCTCCCCCCTCCCGGCGGCGCGGGGGCTCTCCGCGGCGGCGGGGAGGTCCGGCCGGGGTCTCGGCGTTCCCCGCGCTCGGCCTTTGGGCGGGGCGGCTACTTCCTCCACCCCCGGCGGCGCGGGGGGGCCCTCTGCGGCGGCGGGGAGGTCCGGCCGGGGCCTCGGCGTTTCCGCGCGGTCGGCCTTCGGGCTGAGGGGTGGGGCGGCTGCTCCTCCCCCCGGCGGTGCGGGGGGGCCCTGCGCGGCGGCGGGTTTATCTTGAGCCTGGCGGCTGCTTCCTTCCTCCCCTGGCGGCGTTGGGAGCCCTTCGTGGCAGCGGGGGGATCCGGCTTGGGCCTCGACGGCTCCTGCGCTCAGCCTTCGGGCTGAGGGGTGGGGCGGCTGCTTCCTCCCCCCAGGCTGTTTAGGGGGCGGAGACGGCCGGTGCCCTCCCCCCCTTGCATCCAGCCCTTCCCAGGTGCGGCCCGGTGGCTAAGGGGCCCTCCGTGTAGACAGGGTAAAATATAAAAAAAAAAAAGAAAAAGTTATATATACCTTATACTCCCCGCTCCTTATAAACGGCCCCCAGGCTTCTGGGTGCCATGCCATCCAAACAGGCGGCAGCTGCCGCTAAAGGTAAGCAGCCTCCCAAAAAGGCCGCGCCAGCTAAAGGGGCGGGCAGGGGGCCCACCCCGGCAAAGCGGCCGAAGACGGCCAGGGCCACCGTGGCCCCAAGCTCCGCGCCTGCATCACCGGAGGAGGGATCCAGCAGAGTAGAGGGGTCCAGCAGAGTAGCGGGCATATTTGATAAGCTAGACGCCATTGAGAGGGGCTGGTGGGCAGCGGGCCAAAGCAGGAGGGAAGATGATGAGACTATTGCTGTGAAAACTCGTGATTTTGACCGGATTGTGGCTCGATTAGATGCCCTTGAGAGGCGATTGGGCGAGAGAGAGAATACATCCACATCACAACCTGGCGGTTCGGCCACATCACAACCTGGCTGTTCGGTGGCGGGGCCCACGGAGGAAGCGGAGGCAGCAGCAGAGCCGGCCGGTGAGTCCACTGATTTGGAACACAATAATGCATGTGTAGCAGGGCCTTGGATGGCTAGGACACCGCCAGGTAATATGGTTTGGGCCCCACCAGCGTCAACGCCCCCAGAGCCGCCGGCTTCTTCTTCACCCTGCCTCCCCAGGGAGAATGCACCCTCACCCTGCCTCCCCAGGGAGAATGCACCCTCCACACAGGTTCAGGAGGTGGTGGGCAGCTGTAAAGAGGGTCAGGGAGCCTCCCAAGGGGGGAGGGAGGGCAGCGGGAGCTCGCCAAGGGAACGGAGCCCGAGCAGCAGGCTCGAGCGAAGCCCAGGGGCCTGGGCACCCATCTTAATGCGGCCACGGTTGAGAAGATACAAAAAGGGGAATATGTGGACGTGTGTTCCCTTCTGTACAGGGATGTAGATAAGAAAGAGAAGGAAGACATGGACGCAGGTGAGAAAGAGAGGCTGAGGAAGAGACGTGTGGATAGGACCTGGGCTAATTGGCTGTCAGGGTATCTAGTTTACATGGACGTGGTCCTCGCGGCCAACCCTTCACGCTCTCGTGACTTGGTAGCACATCTGAATACGATTTGGAGGGCACAGGCTGAGTATTCGGGGGTTGGCTGGTTATATTATGACGAGAGGTTTAGGATGAGGGCTGCGACCGAGGAAAACACATGCTGGGACACCATTGATACCGTGATGTGGATGGAGACGATGGGACCGGGCCGCCCCGTTTTCGGGGAGCGGGCTCACTCGGGTCATCTAGTACAGAACATTAAGGCGGGGGGTCCTTCCCGCGTTCAGGGTTCGCAGGAGCAGCAGCCAATTCAGATTTGTTGGGAGTTTGCCAATCAAGGATCGTGCGCGAGGCACCCCTGCAAGTATAAACACATATGTGGGATTTGTTGGGGCTCGCACCCAACCCGCAACTGCAATAAAGGGAAAGGCGGGGGGTCTGGCTCCAGAGAGGGTGCGGGGAGACGTGGGCCGGGGAACCAGCAGCCATTTCAAAAAGGAGCCCAGTCCAATTAAGTTGGAACGGCTATTGGCCTGGCTTCGTTATTATCCGGACCGGGCAGCCGCGCAGTACTTAGGAGATGGATTTACGGTAGGTTTTAGAATCCCGAGTATGGGACCCCGTAGGTTTTACATGGCTAGCAATCTTAGGTCCGTTATGGGTAATGAACACATAGTTAGACAAAAGATAGGCAAGGAGGTGGCGGAGGGCAGAGTGCTAGGCCCCTTTGATCAGCCCCCCACGCCATCGGTTAGAATTTCCCCCTTAGGAGTAGTTCCAAAGAAAACACCGGGTGAGTTTAGGTTGATCCACCATTTGTCATATCCGAAAGGGGAGTCTGTTAATGATGCTATCCCGGCTGAGCTTTGCTCAGTGAGGTACACGTCCTTTGACGCAGCGGTTCAGGTTGTCCGTACACACGGGGTTGGAGCTGAGCTTGCCAAAGCAGATATCAAGTCAGCCTTCCGCCTGTTGCCTGTTCACCCAGATGACTTCGAGCTGTTGGGTTTCGCTTTTGAAGGAAAGTTCTATCTTGACCGATCTCTCCCAATGGGATGCTCAGTGTCTTGCTCTGCCTTTGAGGCGTTCAGCACCTTTTTGGAATGGGCCACCAAGAGGAAATCGGACCTGAGGGGCGTAGTACATTACCTGGACGATTTCCTCTTGGTGGGATGCGGAGGTTCTGGGCAATGCACGTTTCTCTTGTCGGAATTTACATCCTTGATGGAGGAGTTAGGTGTGCCTTTGGCGCATGAGAAAACAGAAGGCCCCACACACAAGCTCACATTTTTGGGAATTGAGCTAGACACAGTCAACCAGACCAGTAAACTTCCGCCGGTCAAGTTCAGGACCTGCGGTCACGGGTGGCATCCTTTCGGGACAGGCGCAAGGCAACACTCAGGGAATTTCAGGAGATCTTGGGCATCTTAATTTTGCATGCAGGGTGATAGCGCCCGGCAGGGCTTTCCTGAGGCGACTTTGTGACGCCACTAAGGGTGTCAACAAGCCTCACCATCGGATAAGGATCACCAGGGAGATGAGATCCGATCTGGCAGTGTGGCAGGAATTTTTGGCTGATTTCAATGGGGTTTCCTTTTGGCGGGAGGATATCCTGGTTAGGGACGCATTGCAAATATCTTCTGATGCGGCCGGTTCCATCGGCTTTGGCGTCTTCTTTCGAGGCAAGTGGTGTGCACAGAGGTGGCCCCAGAGTTGGGTGGAAGCGGGCCTCACATCTGATCTTACATTCCTGGAATTCTTCCCAATAGTGGTTGCGGTGCACATTTGGCCGGGGGAGTTGGCCAATGGGGCAGTACACTTTTGGTGTGATAATCAGGCCACGGTTAGGGTCATTAATAAGCTCTCTTCAAAGTCACAGCGGGTCATGAAACTGGTGCGGGCATTCACACTTCAATGCTTACGCTTCAACATTCTCTTCAAGGCTGTTCACGTGGCAGGAGTTGACAATTCCTTGGCTGACTCTCTTTCCCGCATGCAGATGGATCGCTTCAGGGAACTGGTTCCAGATGCTGCGCCCCTCCCAGAACCGATGCCCGAGGGTCTGTGGAAACTTGGCGGGGTGAGGTAACGAAGATGATAGGTATGTCTATTGCACCCAGCACCATGAGGAGTTACAGTAGAGCGGCCGAGGAATTCAACAGCTTCCGTAAGTCCAAGGGGTTGCGTGAGGCTTGGCCACTCCCAGTGGACCATGTCCTGCATTTTTGCGTAGCCCTCAGGCAGGCGGGCCTCTCTCCTCACTACATCAGGTCCAAAATGGCAGCCTTGGCCTTTTGGTCCAAAATAAGAGGCTTGGCGGACCCCACGGGCGATTTCAGGATACGTAAGTTTATCGAGGGATGTGTCAGGCAACAGGGAAAGGCCCGGGATGGCAGGCAACCACTCTCGCCGAGTATTTTGCGGGGTCTGGCTGAGGTGTGGAAGGGGGTTTGTTCATCACCGTACGAGGCTCTCCTGTTTCACGCAGCGGCTCTCATTGCATTCTTTGGGGCATTAAGGGTGAGCGAATTGGTGGTTCAGAGCAAGAAAGATAGGTCGGGCAGTGCTCTTGAACTCCGGGACCTGTCCTGGGGTGAGCATCACTTTTGTCTGGCCATAAGGGGTTCTAAGACGGATCAGGCCAGGAAGGGTGCTGTGGTGACTTTGCAGGAATGTGCTGATAAAGCTCTTTGCCCAGTAGGAGCACTTAGAGCATACATGGCTAATAGGGGAACACAGGCAGGCCCCCCTTTTTGTCATGCTGACACTTCTCCTCTCACCAAGTATCAATTCTGGACCATCACTAAGAAAGCCTTGCTGCAGCTGGGCTTGCAGGGAGTCAATTTTGGCACGCATTCATTTCGCATAGGGGCAGCCTCCACTGCAGCGTGGATTGGCATGAAGTCAGAGGACATCAAGAGGATTGGTAGGTGGAAGTCCTCGGCCTTTCGGCGCTATGTCAGGCCTATTGATCTGCCTTAACCTTTTGGTTTACTTCCAGATCGGCCTGCTGCAGAAGGGCGGAAGAGAGTGTTGATCTGTGGCCACAGTTTCATCTATTGGGCCGAGCGGCAGGCTCGCACGGGGCATATGGGCCCGAACTTGGGATTGGGTGATCGGGCATCCATTCGTTGGATTGGGAAGAGAGGCTTACGATGGCATGGCCTGCTGCCCTTGCTGTTCAAGGAGTGCAGAGAACCTCCTCCTGATGTGCTGGTCATTCACCTTGGCGGGAACGACCTCGGACTGCTGAAAGGGAAGGCCTTGGTGATACAGGCCATTCATGATATGCGGTTTATCCAAGGCACCTGGCCTCACACCACAATTGTGTGGTCTGCATTGGTACAAAGATGGACCTGGGGAGGGGGGGCTATCCACGGCGCATAGAACGCGCACGCCAACTGGCAAATAGGGAGATTCGATGTGCATTACGACAGGGCTCGGGTCACTACATTCCTCACACTGATATTGTTTTTAGTAAACCGGAACTTTATTGGCGTGATGGCGTACACTTGTCACCAGAGGGCAATCTGATTTTCCTACAGGATTTGCAGAAGGGATTGGATTTGATCCTGAGGGGATGGGGGGTCAGGGACTAAGCGGACGCTTGTCCCTGTCCATGGCCGGCAAAGGGGGGGCTTAAGGTTCAGATGTACCTGTGGCACCCCCTTTTGGGGTGGAGGATAAATCCTATCCTTGGGGAGGGCCCTAGGATCACCCCACTTGCTGCGCAGCGGGGGGTGGGCCTTGGGGCTCACCTTCCAGACATGGGCTGGCCAAAGGCCATCATGCACCTTCAGCGGTTGGCTTTGGGGCCCGGTAGCTCGTTCAACGGGCTAGGGGAGATGGTAGGGAGCTACCTCTTGACCCTAGTCCGATGATGCCGGGGATCCCCCCCTTCTTCCCCTCAGGTTCAGAAATGCAAGGTCAAGTTCAAAGTTATGGTCAAGTTCAAGTTCAAGTTGGTTTTCTCGCCACATGTTAATTAGGCATATTAATAAATTGCCCTAGTTCAACCCAAGCTCTGTCTGTGGTCTCGTTATTTCGTGGGTAGGGTGGAAAAAGCAAGCAGACACACACACACATGAAATGAAGAATCAAGGAATGTGGCAACAACTTCTGTGGAGCAGTTCACAGCGGACGCCCAGCAAATAGTCTTCAGGCAAATCAGGCATTAATTGCAAGATGCAACCTGAAAGTGCTCCACAGGAGAAGCTGTTATGCAGTCTGCTACTCTGCAATGGGGAGGGTTACCAAGAACCATTGCCCAAAATGAAGCAAAATGCTGATCATTTAATATTTTGAAAGGAAAATTTTTAATAATTCTTAAGACTGAAAAAAGTCAACAGGTGCTCACATTTACGGGTGCGAAGGCTTAAGTTTGCAAGTGATGTTAACTCAAGTTCCTACTGAACTTTCACAAAAGAAATAGATTGACAAAGTTTTGAAGACACAAAAAAAGGAATACCTGTACAATCTATTTAAAGAACTTAACTCTGAAAAAGAAATTCTGAAAAAGTAATTCCAAAACTTCTGAAGGGATGGATGGGTAAACTACAGTATTCCAAGTGTTGTTGGGCTGCATTTTCGGACTTTTTAAAGAACAAACTTGGACCATCCATAGGCATACGGAGCCTAGTCTTTTCTGCTGATTTGTTGGACTGCAGTATCATCAGCTTTAGCTGGAAGAGCCATTGGTGAGGAATGGTGGGAGTTACTATACTACTGCACCACCTTTACCACTACCACAAAAACTTTACCAGAACAATGAGGCCAGAGGAGGGGCTGATATTTCCAATATTTCCAAAGGATGACTGAACTATGGTTGATGTCATGAGCCTGGCCGAGCTCGCCGCCGACTCAGACGGGGACTCTGATGCACTAGACTGGGACTCCCCACCGGAGGGTCCCCGGGAGGGCGAGGGGGCTCCTGCAGAGGCAAAAGATGGGCCCGCCAGCAACACCATGGCTATCCTGGAGCCCGCACCGGCGGCCGAGGCGGCCACGAGCTCGACTGAGGCTGTGACCCCTGACTCCAGTCCAGAGTTTACAGCAGCCCCTGACTCCAGCCCAGAGGCTACTGCTGCCCCTCCTCCCACAGTCCGACAGAGGTGGCAGGAGAAGGAGGCAGTCCGCCAGTCAAGGCAACTGCTGGAGAAGCGGCTGATGGCTGAGGGCTCCCAGCTGTGAGCCCAGCCCCATGGACGCTCGATTAGCCTCAGCTGGGCTAGGGACTACTTAAGGCAGATGCTGGAAGGGAAGGGCCATGGAGCAACAACCGTTGGTCTTGCGTGTCTGCATCCCGTGACTGCGTCCCTGTCTAGCCTTCCCGGTGGCCGAGCTCCTTGCCTTTGAGTTGGGTGACGTAACCCTGTATTCGCTTTAGGACTTTGTTTTACACTCTTGGGACTTCCTTAGCACCCATGGCGGCTGTGGGATGCTGTAACCCCTTGTTTACTTTGCTACCCGCTATTAAACGCCATCCAACCCCACCCGCTTGCCCCGCATCTGCTTGGCCTCCGCCAGCCACTGACAGATTCATGAAGAACATCTCAGTTTCAACTCTCACATCTCCAGGCTATGAATGCCCTATACCCTGAAGAGTCGTTATCACACAGTATCAATACTGATATCGCTTAGTTATCAATAATACTGAAGCTGATGAACCAATGGTCTGACTCCATATAAGAGACATGCTGATGTTCCTATGCTGCTGCAAATGTTTTTTACAATATACACACAGAGCAACCACAAAGGTCCCTTTCCACCACTCCCCCCCTCATCACACATACTGGAGCTCTTTTACTAACAAGTTATCTGTCCAACCACAAGTGCCATCAAACCTCTCATTAAAAAGCTGTCACCAGTGATGGACAGAAAACACCAGAGAGATGTACCACATGCACTTGGCGGGGGGTGGGTGGGGGGGTTATGAAGCACTCCAAGTGTTGTTGGACTCCCAATAGCCCTCACCAATCACAACCAATGATGAGGAATGCTGAGAGATACAGTCCAACAGCATTTGGACAACCGCATGATTTCTACCCCTGCACCAAACTCTTATCTAGGATCTTCTTTCCCAGCTGCTCCCACAAGTTTTGTTGTAAAGTGATTACCAATAATATACCTCATCAGAGAAAATGCATGCTTTTAAAGAAGAGTGAAGAATGAAGAAGGATAGCTCTGGCTACTCAAGAATGGTCACACACACCTAAGTATTCGTGATTATCTCTGAGATGCCATCTCTGAAACCAATCTAGAAGACAGACATCTGAACCAGGGTGGCCACTTTTGGAATTCTGAAGCTCGTAACCAACTTTTTGACAGAAAGGAGTGATATCACACAGAGAGACAGCCCTGACAACCAATCAGCCATTCATTTCCATGAAAACATGACTGATGTTACTCACACTAGAGTTGGGTTGACTCAAAGTCTGAGGAGGCTTCAACCACAGTGCTCTCCAGCTGCCCCCTTCCTTCTCAATAAGCCTTGACAACCTCAGCTCGTGGAGATGACACACAGTAACAGTACTGTGAGCAGCTTCTGCTAACTCTCCCCAGTTTCATTTTTATCACCCCTCTGTAATCCCAAACTATGATTGCTCTGCAGAACTGCATGCAATTAAAAGAGTGGGTAGACAACCACCTATTCCAGTCTGGAGTACTGGTTCTGAAAATTTTTGACATGAGTGTCATCAGCAGTGCTCTGTGCCATAGCCTTGGGCCAAAGGATGCCAGGTACTGACAATATCTCATCTTTAGAGCAATAGGCTCACAGTATTCCAAGTCGGCATTGTCTAGCCACCATGAATTTTGATATGAAACTGAACACACATCCAAATGCACATACACAATGTGCATCAATTCACAACATGTTTGTGCATCATGCACAATGCATTTTCATGAGCCACAGCATGGCATGTACTATGCTGCTTCTGCAGCCCTGAACTGATTACTGACACTGTCCATTGGACAAAACATGTTCAGCTGCTTTTATACAAGAACATTCACATGCATAAGACACCAACAGGACTCTGGTAAAAAAAAATAACAGGACAAAATATTTGGAGTGTCCCATTGGGGAAGGCTGTTGTACCAAAGTGAATGCCCAGTGTATACAACCAAAAACTAGAGAGAATCAGTTATCCAAATGCCTTATATTACTAATAACTCTCCAAGGGATTTCAGAAGAAACCTTTTTTCAAGGACACACATAACAAAAGGCAAAGTTACAGCAACTTCATGTATCCACACATGATCTTGAAGTAAGCTGATTATCAGAATAGTGGAGACTTGCTTCCCTATTTTTTGTTTGT
>CAOLHI010006342.1:0-36452 GCA_948474755.1 Ctenosaura bakeri
CAAATTTGTAAGGAGGGGTTTTATTTGATTTGGAAGATTTGCGTTGGCAGCAGATCCAAGCAAAGAGGGAGACGGTGAAAACCAGCCCAAAGGCACTGAAGATTCCAACCACAGTTGGAATTTCATCTGCAAGTCAAAAGCAAATGGCAAGAAATGTATGAACAGTAACCTTGTGAGATCAAAAGCGATAATTTAACTTTGCAAAAGCTGGCCAAATGGTGATACAGAAGGAACCAATTTCTGGATATACTATCCGAGAGTAAGCATACATTCATTGTGCCCCCTGCAGGTAAATGTGTGTGGAAAACTCTGAGTAGAGATGTCCCCTGCTGCAAGGATGGTTGAAACAAACAGAGTTTGGCAATAGCATCTGTAATAAATTACATATTCCTAGTCAACTTTGCTGCTGCCCTAGATAACATTTATGAATTCAGTAGGCGTATGGAAACTTCTAGCTGCCTCTCACATCTTTCACATTAGGCTCTTTATTCAGCAGATAAAAGAGAATTTGAAATGTGTTAGTCACATGCATGACACCCACTTTTATATTAATCTTTAGATTTCTCTTTATCTTCAATGAGCTACGTGAAGGAGGGACTGAGTTTTGACACAAAAAGGCTAACTCTAATTGGAGATTATGTGACTCAGAGTAGACTTTCCACCAACTTGGCACTGGTTTTCTACACAAAATGGAACATACACAGTCATTTTTCCCGTACCAAATTTGCCCATTATCTATGCATATGTTGAAAAGGAAAATCCATTGTGTACCTTTGATGTCCCTCAAGTACCAAATCTATTAATGACAGAGCAAATATCTGAGATTCGTCAAACGTTTCCCAAGAGCTAGATACCTTAAACACAATATTTCAGAGAAATATATTTCCCAAGCACAGTAACTGAATCCATTTCCCACAAACTTCTTTCCATCACACATATGAATCAGCTCACTTTCCAAATAGCAATAGGCAAAACAGCATGCAAGCTGCAATGACATCTGGCGTATGGATAAAAGAGTGGCACTGAGGAGATCATTAGCATTTCATGAGTAAGCAGTACAGGGCCAAATGAACACCACTAATTGGAAATCCAATTCTGCCCACAAGTAACATTTCTAAGTAAATCTAAGCACCGCATGCTGGGAGCAAAAATCAAAACTAAGTCCACATTCTCTGAGCAAAATGGGGCTCTCATGAAATATTAATATTAATGCAATGGCACTGCTTATGCAGAAAGGTAATCATGCCTTTCATGCGAAAGCACTGGTATTCTAACAAATGATCACTGTCTTCTTTCTGAGTAAGAAAAAGAGAGAGGGAGAACATCTTTTTTTTTTCTTCCAAAGGATAAGTGTATCTGTTCTGGCTGGCAAGGATGGAGAAGGAATCCCTTTTTGGATTCCCATCCATGGGTCTCTGATCACCAGTTTAGATGACCAAGGGGGAAAACACACATGAATTGCATACCCATTCACTCCCTTGAAGCAAAGTCTTTAAAGGGTATTAGGTGAATTCCTAGGGAAATAAAGAGTTTCTTGCAAAAGCAAACAGTCAAAGGGTTAAACAGAAGATTAGCCTTCGTGAGATACACTACCACTTTTATAGGAACCTTACTGTAATATGGGACACCTTATTCTTGCTCTTCCTGTTTTTCATTTGTAAGGTGTTTACTATGTACATGGACTGGATGTGGGTCAAACTGCAGAAAACCTCACTTTGGGGCAGGACATTGGTCCCTGGGTCAGTCCTATCCTTAAGGTTTCTATAATCTGCATTGCTTTGAGGATTTCTCCCATCTTTTTTTCCCCCTTTTCAAGCAAGACTTGTAGCTATGAGTTGAAACAAACCCCCACTGGCAGTGAGGTAATGGCAGTTGCATAAGATGCTTTGGGAAAGCAGCCAGGTTGGATCATTAACTCGGCTGAGCAGATTTTAATGGCCAATTGACACATTTGCAAATACTCTTTTGAAGCTCTTAGGTAGATAGATTGTTTCCAAAGGCAGGGATGATGGTGCAACTTGCAATTCCAGCTTTTGATAGGGGGAAGGCAGCACATGGATATTAATTACCCATGTAAAGTCAGTTACCAGGTGAGCAGGCTGTCACAAATGAAATTAGAAATACCCATGAGGGTTGGTACAAGGAGAAAACATAACCAAATGTGCTGTAAAATAACTGCCACCGGGAATGTTGTCTGCCTTTGTTGCTGTTTTAGTATGCAAAGTGGCTGCCTATTATGCCTAGTTATTGTGATCCCTATCCCAAACGTAACTAGTTTTCAAAAAAATAGGAGGATAGGTCATAAGGATGCTGCTTTGAAGAAGCGCCAACTAGACTGGCTGAATTTAAAGCCAATCCAGATTTGAACTGATTCAGCACCAGTCAGACAATTCCAGTCCGCTACCATTCACTTTAAACTCTGTCAACTTCATCCAGAGGCCAGTGAAACAGACATACATAGATTAAAGACAATTTTCTCCCATTATCTTTGATTGAGCCAAGGGCAAGTTAAAGCCAAGTCCTTCAGCTGCAAATGGGGGACTTACTCTCAGACCCCCACATGATCATTATGGGGATGGGACAACTTTGGTGAAAGCAGCCATCACAGACCCACCCTTTAAGTAACTGGGAAAGAGCAAATCTGCATGCATGGCTGTAGGCATAATGACATATCATGCTCAAAGACTGTGCACTTTGCCAAAGCTAAAACAGACCTGGAAAACTAGCTTGCATGGAAGTTTTCTTGTATTATTATTATTATTATTATTATTATTATTATTATTATTATTATTATTATTATTGGCTGTCTTAGATTTGAGAAGACAGCCAGTGCTGCTTAAGTTTCCGCAAGGGGTAAGTTTAAAGCACTGGAGAACATTGTGGATACGCTTTACTAGCAACACCACTAAAAAAAAGGGGGGGGATCAGACAGATTCAAGGCAGTGAGGGAGAGTCTGTGGATGGATGAGTGGGTGGCTGGATGACTAATCTTATTTGAGTACAAAGCTCCCTATTCCTTTCTTCAAGGAAGCCGTTTTGGCAATTATTCTCAACGCCTTTAGACTATGGACTTGGAAGAAAACACGTCTGACTCAGTCCTCCTCTGGCAGCCAGCTTCCTTCAACAGGAGAACACCGCAAACTCGCATCTTCCTCCCTCCTGTCTCCCAGAAAGACAATCCTTATGTTCTGTTTGGAAACAGTTGGGCGGCAGGGAAGGAGCAAGGTGGATGGTCCAGAAAGCCAAAGGAGGAAAGGGAAAAACTTTTGTTCCACCCAGGCAAGGCATCAAAGGGGCTGGAAGGGAGAGCCAGAGAAGGGGCTGGAATCGGAGTGGATCTCTGCCTCCAGTGCCAGGGATCCCCCCACCCCACCCCCAGGAGACAAGGCAAGGCGACAGATCTCCTGCTCCGGGAGCTCCTGGCTGGAAGGAGCGAAGCCGTCATCAGAACCAAATAGGGTTTTTTTATCTTACCGAATTCCTCCCGGCTGGCGGTGATCGGAGCCATGTTGTTTGCTGCGCGCTCTGTCCGAGGTGCTGGAAAGGATGCGCTGCCTCGTTGCTTCGGCTGGGCGGCTGGCGGAGAAAACGAGGGGGAGAGAGAGCGGGAGGGAGGGAGAAGCGCGCCCACTCCCACGCGCGGACGCAACCAGGGGATGCGGACCCCAGCCGGAGAGATCGGGGAGGTCTGAGAAAAAGGAGGAGGAGGAGGAGGAGGAGGAGGAGGAGGAGGTGGGAGCCCCCAGAGGAGCGGAGGGAGGGTCCAGCAGTGTCGCCCTCTCCTCCCTTCTGCGCCGCGATGCGCGAGCCCTCGTCCTGCGCTCAGCCGGCTCTCCTGACGCCGAACTGAGCTCGGAGACCGAAGGACGTGGTTGAAACCCAAATTGACGCAATCCTGACGCTACAGAAGTGAAATCAGAACCTTCCCCCGCCTCTCTCGCTCTCGCTCTCTTCCACCCCCCCCTCCCGGGGATCCAGCGCACATTCATCAAATATTTTCACGGCTCCCTGCAAGCGATGCGCCTCCCTTCTCCGCCGGACGCAGAAAGCCCAGGAGCATTCCCAGGGCCGGATCTCCCACGGTTTTGCAACGCGCAGGCTGCCTTCGGGCTGGGGGGCTGGGGGGCAATCTGCTTGCCTCTGCCATGGGCTGAGTGGGGGGCTGAGCACCCCAGGGGCCAAGGAGCCAGATCTCCGCCTTTGCCCCCACTCGCCCCCGCCGCTGCCCAGGATGAAACACTTGTTTGGGGCTGAAAGGCGACATGGTTGGGGGTCCAGCCAGCGATTGCAAAGAGCGGAGCTTCCATTTTAATGAGGGTTACCAGAAAAACTGCAGTTCTGCCTTCCAAAGAATTATAGGTTGTAGCTATGCCCTGTCTTCACCTCATCTTTCACATGCACCTTTTCTAATATCTTTTTTTAAAAAAAATATGCAGGGTGAAGACTAGAGTTACTCAAATATTCCATTTCCCAACCCCAGCAAACATCTGGATTCGTCCAGATGTACCAAACCGTTTTTTGCTGTTGTTCTCAGTGGGTGGGTGATGGAAACACACCAGAAATATTCCTCCTGATTAGCTTTATGTCAGTTTTCACAGAGGAATATTCAGTGAAAATACTTGCAGAGTTGGGCTTTTTTTAAAAAAAGGAAATTATCTCGCAGAACGTTTCTCAAATTGTATCCAGCATACATTTGCATGGGAATAAACCTCACTGAGCTCAGTTAGGTTTACTTTTAAGTAGATATGTTCAGGACTGGGTTGTCACAAGTGCTGTCATAGTAACCTGCTTTAGGAGGAATCAGGTCATTGATCCACCTACTTTCAGCACTGTTTATATCAACACACAGCCCAAAGCTTGCATGAAACCCCTGACTCCTGTTCTTGCACACATGTACACCATTGCCAAGATTGTTGGCAAAGCAGCCACCTCCACATGCCAACACCACCAACCCAACAACAACCACGGTGGTACAAAAACTCCTGGACACCTCTTTTCTCATAGACCCCTTCAATGATGCTTTATTCCATGCTCATGCAGCCCTCTCCGCTGACACACTAGAGAGAGTCCACTTCTGCCACCCGATTTTGCCGGCAATTACAGTTGCAGCTTCAGGGGCATGGCCACAGTGACAAAGGTGACTAAAATTGCAGAGTGGTCAAACTTTCCCTGCAGCCCAAGGAAATTGCCCCCCTTTAGTCTAAGCTGACCAGAAGTGGATGTCAGTAGTTTAAGATACCAACATTTCCAGATTCTCTTTGGAAATGCCAGGCACTGAACATGGAACCACATGCATGCAAAACATGTACTCAATCATGTCCCTGTGGCTTTCTCCTTCCCCTTCATTCCTTTCTGCCATGCACTGGAAGATGAAATAATGGGTTCATTCAGTATACAGCGGCTGGCTGTGCTTACTCTTAAAAGTAAGGCCTCTGTACATGGTTGAAATCACCTTTCTTCATAATGTTCTGAGCATTGGCTCCAGTTAATTGCTGAAATGAGAGCCAGTGTGATGTAGTGGTTTGCACAGTAGGCTATAATTCTGGAGACCAGAGACCATGGCTCAGCCATGGGAACCCATTGGGTGACCTTGGGCAACTTATGCTCTCTCAGCCTCAGAGGAAGCAAAGGCAAATTCCCTCTGAGCAAATGTCAGATATGATAGGTTCACTTTAGAGTTGCCATAAGTTGAGAGTGACTTGAAGGCACACAACAAAAACAGCAACAGCAGCAGCAACAAAAATGCCTGAACTGAATCAATAAAAAATGGAATTAGCTCCTTGTCCGAAATACTTTAGCTCAGCTGTTGCTTATGTAAGTCCTTATTGTTACCTGCTGATACTCTTGTGTCTTTCCTTTTAGCAACACCATCTTTAACCCCAGGGATTCAATGCATAGACATTGCTCCTTGTGGCCAAATACTTCCTCCTGCACTCTAGTGACAGCAAGAGCTGCCAGCATCCACTGGATTTAGAGTGCTGTCATCATGTGTGAACTGCTATTTGTGTACTGAGAAACCTGCTGAATTTTGGACTGGAAAAACTAGGATCATGTTAACTGTACAATCATTCATTCAAGCCACCACGTGAAGATAGCTCATATGGCAAGTGATTTCAGTGACCAAACCTGCAAATATTTGGAAACACTAGTGTAAGGAGAGATCGTTGCTTTGGTGAGGTTAAAATTTAATGTTACAGACATTCAACCTTGCTCTTCCATCGAGTAAGAGAACCTGGTGTGAAATCAGTAACCGAGAACAAGTTCTCCAAGAGTTTCACACCTCAGGAGTTTCAGACCTCAAAGTCCCTCCTTTATTTCCATGGCTGCTTCCTATGGAATGGTGAGATTTGTAGTTTGGTGAGGCACTAGATCTCTCTGGCTGAAAATGGAAAACTCCTCATGAAACTATCGATACCAGGACTCCATAGGATGGAACAAGAACATTTAATGTGGGATTGAACTTCTATAGATGGATGGTATGAAAATGACCTTAGGGTTCATTTGGAGACTGTCTAGGTAAATAAGAATAGAAATGATCCTATAATTTATCCTGCATCCTAATGGAGGCAAAAAGAAGCCATATTTTTCCTCCCAGCTATGGTGGAGGTATAACTGATAGAAAAGAAAGACAGTTTCTTCCTTTTGGCTGCATCTAAATTGTGGAAATGTTTGTCTTGACCAACTCAGATAGAACTTTCTGTTAGGGTATTTCAGCATGCATGAGCAACCTTTTTGTTTAGGCTGGCTCTTCTTTCTCTGATAGATGCATCTTCTATCCAAATGCTATCTGTCAAACCTGTCCCTTTTTAAGTATTAGTAATGAACCCTGTTTTAAAAATATTGCTGCATTTTATGGTAGATTTAAGTTGCTTATAGGTATCTCTAAGTGATGTATTTGTCCTCCAGGAGCAGCCACCCTGGTCTAGTGGTTTGAACATCAAACTACAACCTAGAGACCAGAGTTCAATTGCCTGCTCATCCATAGAAACCCACTGGATGACCACATCACACACTCTCAGCCCCAGAAACCCCCATGATAGGCTCACTTTAGGGTCACCATAAGTTGGAAACAACTTGAAGGGACAATGACAACAACAAAGCAGTAGACAAACAGACAGACAAATTGCACTGATTATTTGTACACTGGGTTTTGGTTATGGGATCTGGAGATATCAGCCAAGGAACAGGAATGTAGAAATCTATTTCATACAAGGTGAGATTGTTTGTTCATCATGTTCACTATTGTCTCCTATGACTGGAGTCGTCTGGGGTTTTGGACAGTCAGTGTCTTTCCATCACATGATACCTAAGACCCTTTTGAATGGGAAATGGCAAATATTGGACCTGTGATCTTCTGCAGCCAAAATGTGTTCTTTTCTTTGGAATTATGGTCCCTCACAGACAGTGTAGCAGGTAGGCATCCATCCAAGAGAAAGAACTATAGGCTGATCAGGAAGAACAAGAAGAAGCTCCCTTTATAATAATAGGACAAACCAAGGACTTGTTTTCTCTAAATAGGTTTGGCACCATGGAAATTTCTTTGATGTTTGGAATTAAACCCAGCAAAGATTCACTAATGTGGAAGCTTTTAGCTGCCCCATCTCCAGATGTTTCACATTGCAGCTCCTATAAGATCTAGCCAGCATGGTCAATGGTCTAGGACTATGGAAGCTATTACACAAAATACCTTGAGATCCTCAAGCTAGGTTCTCTGCACTGGGGCTAACTGTTCCTTACAGTCCCCTCAGGACTACTAGCCTCTCTGAGCAACTTGAAGAATCTCCACCTTGAACAGACACAGAGTATTCTTTTGCTATTAATATTTTCTCTACCCACCTTATTGCCTCATTTCTTTCTTCACTGGTTTACCTTCCCCTCAGTTTGATGAAAGCCAATTCTCACAATATTGACAAACATTTATGTAGCTGATGCAGTATCAGAATCTAGGTGTAAGTGGAGGAAGGGAGGAAGAGGTCATCTTAAAGCTAAATAAAATTTGAGCCACAAAATGACCAGAACTTAATGCTTTCAGTTCAGCCATCATTGAAACTAATCAGACTCATGTATAGTCCTCCCGCCACATTTGTTGGTCTGACCTTCACAAATTTGATCATGCATGAGTGCACGTGCCTTCCCCCCTTCTCCTTCTCCCATTCCCTTGCATTTTGCCAGGCATTGAGAAGGGAGGCAAGTGCACCCAGCAAAAAGGCAAGGGAAAGTGGAGGAAGCCATGTGTATGCATTCTCCCCTATGGAGCCCCCCTTCCTATTTCCATGCATTTGGTCCTGATGGGCAAACATGCACTGAGGCAAAATGCAAAGGAGTGTGGGGGAGGCTTGTGCAAGCCCTCCTTTCCCCCTCTGAAGCCCCCCTCCCATCCCCATGCATTTTGCCCCAGTGTGGGGAATGTGCACTAAGACAAAGTACAAGAGATGTGGGGGGGCACGCACTAGAAGGGAATGGGAGGGGGAGCATGGAGGGAATTGTTTGCAGTTTTCCACTTTCACAAGGATTCTAAGCTCTGACCCCTCACAAAAGTGGAGGGGGCACTGTATTAGGCATTCTCCAAATAGTTTATGTTTACATGTAGCCACCCATACAGATGACATTGACCTAGAGATGAGAAGGACCTCCTGCTGGAGGCTGATGATATTGATATCTTTGGAACAGTAAATCCGCTCTGGTTTTAGTCTAAACATTAAAGGAGGTGATCAAAGTGCAGGACCTTACCACCAAAATAAGTTCAGCGTCTTGGATAGCTTCTTTGAAGTTTAGACTAAAACCCAGAGCAAATTCAGTGTCCACTGACATAAGGACTATCATCCACTGCTGTCCTTCCCATACCTTAATAAGCAGAAGCTGCAGGGAGCTCTACATGGCTTTCCTTTCCAGACAGAATATTCATTAGAACAGTAGCCAAGGTACCCCATCCAGGAAGGGAAGGAACTAATGCTCTAATGTCCGTTTTCCTTTTCCCTACCCAGTCCTTTTCCCTTTTTGTATCATGCACATTTGATTTTGAGTTGCATTATATATGTAGAATGCTGAGAAAAACATAGAGATGTTATAACTGAGTAGTAAATAACATCTTCTCCTTGTTCTTCTCCTTCTTCTGAGAAATACCATCATGCCCCAGTCCCAGGTGCAAACACTGAAAGGATCCTCCCCAACAGCCCAAAGACACAGACATGAACAAGACAATACTTACAGCAGCCCAGCATAGACAAGAAAGGGAGAGCCCATGACCTTCAAAGCATTTATATATGGAAGCATCATTAATCAGGCAAACAGCTGGGGGAGGCTGCTGGCCAATGTATACCAGAGCTGGGACAGGGAGATGTCTGTTTCAAACAATTGGAAAATCTGGTGGAAACAACATAGTCTTCTTCTGATCCTTGGTTGGCTTGCATTCTCGAAAAACCTTGACCCTCACTTTGTGTGCTGACTATGCTGCTGGATGCTCTCCTGAACTGACCCCCTGAATTTATTGCTGAGCTGGGCTGCAGAAACAAGAATGGTAATTGACGAATAAGCTTCTGTAATCCTGGAGTAGGGCTGATACTATAGACTTTGTTTAAGGTCTGTGAACTGAGGCTGGCTTTCTAAACAAGACAAATGCTATCATGGCATGAGTATGATTGTACATTGAAAAAAATGTATTTCCCCTCACACCCACCCCAAAAATATACTTACCAATTTCAAAGATCTGGTTTGCACAAAAACAAGAAAAATGGTGACGTAAAAGCCCCAAATAGGTCAGGTACTTTAGATTGCTCCTTTGAAGTTCAGACTAAAACCCAGGACAGATTCACTATGCCACTAACATTGAGACACCATCAAAGGCACTTATCTTTTGGATGAGTGCCCAGAATTAAATAACAAAAGAAAAAAAAAGAAAGCATTATCTGATCTGGTTTCATTTTACTTCCCCTCTCGTTCTCTTCTATTCTCTTTCTCATTTTGTTTTAGTTAATGCATTTTTCCTCTTCTTCATTCCATCTGTCTCTTTCCCTCCACTCCTACTGACATCTGAAAGTCATGCTTCTCCATATTGGTGAGCTCATGGGACATAATTACATTTTGTTTTGGGCTCCTCGCCAAGCAAAAAAACCCAGTTAGCTACTCACAGTCAAAATGATAGTTAAGGAACAACAATAACAAGGAGGAGTCAGGTTAAACAAAGTCAGAATCGTGGATGATTATTTCGCTACAACCGTAGCCAAACGTGAACACAACAAAACCAGCACATCAATATGTAATATGTTCCGCTATTGCATTGAGCCTTATTGATCTGCCCATCTAAAGAACATCAGCTTTATGTTACTGCCATACAGTGAGGAGGAAAATATAGATGCTCGCCCTGACCCATTGATGCATACGCCGTAGTTTGCAAAGGAGGAGATCAACGGTGTGTCTGTTGGTGCCCATTAGAGTTATAGAGCAGGAGGGAGCTGTCAATTAGCAACTGTCAAAGGTGTTCTCCCCTATGGGTTTCTTGGAAACAGGAGAGACAATCCACAGGAATTTTACTGAGAAACAGGCTGTTGCACAGCTGGCAAAAAATGCCTTGATGTCGCAGCAATTGGGTGTCACCGGAATGAGAATCAGGATGGGTAAATTGAAATGTTGGTGGAAAGGATGCATTTGGTGCAAAGTAAAAGACGGTTGTGCCTGAAAAGACGTGAGTCGCTTTATTGGATCAGATCAAAATGCAAAAATGGCTGTAATTCTGTGCCCCCTTACCTGGGAGTAAGACTCACTGAACTCAGTCAGCATTACTTATGAATAAGTATATAGTGGTAGTCAGAGGCTTCTCTGTTGCAGGGTTGTGAATCCACTTCAGGTTTATTCCTGTCATTAAAGGAACTGTCAAGGCACTGAACCTATTTGATACAAAGGCTTCAGCATCTTTTTTATAGTTCCATTGGTTCTGTCAGCAAAAGTCAGATGCTGGATCCTGTTTGACTTTACACTGTAATAAATGTCAAAAAGACAAATAAATAGATTCCAGATCAAATCAAGCCTGAACTCTCCTTAGAAACTACAAAGATGAAGTTGAGGTTATTTCACTTTGGAGATATGATGAGAAGCCATGACCCATCAGACAAGACAAGGAGGCTGGGGAAAATTGAAGGCAATGAGGACAGATTCTACAAGCTGTTTCCCTGTATTCTGGGGGTCCCGGCAGGGGCGCCCAAATAACAAAGCAAAAACACAAGATGGGGAAATTAACTGGAGCACTCTCTTAAGCTAACGAGAGGTAGCGTAACTTAGCAGGGATCTTGCCACCCAATGTCTACGGGGTCAGGTCAGTTAAGCAGTCAGACAGTTTTAAAATTGTAAAATGATAGCTTTATTAATGACAACACAAGCGCACAGCTAACTGGAAGTTAGAAGTGAGAGTTTTCAGGGAAAATGGATGATACGACACCTTATCTCGTAGTCCTGGAGAAAAGCGGAGAGTTGCAGGGAAGAAAGCTCAGTGCAGTTCGCTGAGGGGAGCTTGTCAGACTGAATGACAGCAAGGCAGCATGGAAGTCCAGAGCGATCCAATCCAAGGGGCGAGCGATCCAATGGGCAAGCGATCCAATGTTAAGCGAGCTCAGTTATGGGAACTGATTGGACAGCTCACCAGACACAGCGGCAGCAAGGCTGGATGGTATTCAGGAGCAATCTGAGGTGTGCTCGGAATCGGGGAGTTTTTATAGGGTGGAT
Organism: Ctenosaura bakeri; assembly: GCA_948474755.1. Lineage (NCBI taxonomy): Eukaryota > Metazoa > Chordata > Lepidosauria > Squamata > Iguanidae > Ctenosaura > Ctenosaura bakeri. The sequence continues at coordinate 11,716 of CAOLHI010006342.1, forward strand.
TGTGCCTACAGGCCATGCCATACTCGGTGAGAACAATGCGAGTTTGGAGCGGGACAAAGCTTTGGGAAAGGTCAAATTTTACATGATGGGCTTAGTGTAGATTTAACAATAGAGTAGCTAGTATGCAAATAGCTTAGCATTGTGAGAGTGCTGGCTCGAGGCCGAGCATCTTTGTGTAAAGTCACGCTTAAGCAAGGTGTGTCTGCAAGAAATGGTCCCTGAAGCAACGGAGTGGCATTGATCTGCCTGCCTAAGTGAGGATTGGAATGTCCAACCATTAACCGGCTGTGCCTGTTTACGTGATTGTCCGGTGGCCTCGCAAACACGTGGAGCAGGGTGGCAGAAAAAGGTCAAGTGAAGGCCAAATAAGTTTGATATCGAGAGATATCCAGTGCTATCACCAGGTATGTATGAACCATAGTAACAAAGCAGTTGCAGTTCCTTGGAAGCTATGCACCCTATTTGGGGTTGTACAGACCTTGTGACATAAATACAAACCATTGTAAAAGCCTAAGAGTGCTACTTAGGTGATCCCATAATTACAGTCCTTAGCACTATGTGGCTATCGTCCACATAATTATTTGTTCACAAAAAAATAAAAAAATAAAAATCCTTCATAATTCAACTAAGGCATTGCATGAACAAACACTTTTTTTTTTTGCTTTATTTTTACCTACTGTTGACTAGATGACCCAATATTCCTGTTATTGTTGCTTTCATTGTTGGCATTTCAGATGGATCTATACTATCTTTCTTCATGCAGTTGATAACCCTAGTCACTCATTTATATAACACCATGAGTATACTACACAAACTTGATGGCTGAATACAGGTATTGAAATACATCCTGAATAATTGCTTGCTTGCTTGCTTGCTTGCTTGCTTGCTTGCTTGCTTGCTTCCTTCCTTCCCCTCTGGGTGTGCATATAGACACATGGATAGGTCTCAACTAATGGCCAGGTTTGAGGACACATACACCTTGAACACCAAAAATAACAAATAGACATGATAAAAATCACATTTCTTTTCCTCCCCAGCAATATGGGACTCACCTGCAAATATCATCCCTTCATAGGTAGGGCCAACTGACTGATCACTTTCCTTTTCCCAGTCTATTTGTCTTATGTAAAAAAAAGACTCATATGCCTGCTCTACCTGTCCAACTCTTTAGAGGTCTTACTTCAGATTGGCTTCAGAGGCCTCCTGCCACTGGTACAAATCAGATTGGCAAGTGCTGGGGCAGGACTTTTGGGGTGGGGCTATTACTGGCCCGCATGTCTCTCAGATTGGACATCTTTTAATTGGTTATATATGATTTAATTGGCAACATACATTAATTTGTGTTGATATGAAATGGAACCTGAGGTGACTGGCAGGTCAGAGGAAAATTACTGACTGAACACATGTAACTGCAAAGTAAGTCAGAAGATCCCTTCTAGGTATAGCCAAGGTCATTTTCAGGCAGATTACCAAGCAACTCCAGGGGTAATGGGCTGAAGCTGTAACATCTCTGATTTCACACAATAGCAAAGGGAAGTCCCTACTGAAACTTTTAAATCTTCTAAATCCAGGCCCATATTCTACATGGCCTTCTTAGTTATGAATGCATAACTAAGTTACATCTCCTGGCTCAATCCCTCCTTACCAAATTTACCAAGAAATGGAGATCTGTTTAACTGCTCATTGACGGACAGGGTGATCATCTTTCCACCTCCCTCCCACCAGAAATTAAAACTGTGACAAGGAACTGTGATGGGGTCCTGCTTCCAATTGCTGTAACCTTGCTCCCTAGAAGGAGGAGGGTGGAAGCATCATCTTGATGTGCCCCGAACACCAGCTGAACAAACTTCCATCTCTTGGCATGGCTGCTGGCTGGTAAAGTAGGTTTTGGGAGGGCATTTACAATTGTGTCCATAGTGCTACACTTGTGACTATGTAGTGTTAGTCAATCCAGAATAGTTTATGATATGAAACTGTACATTACATATCCATAACTGCAATACAGAATGCTGGTCCTTTTATTTGCTAAACTTTTTTTAACAAATGATTTTATTGACTAGGATTCATTTTTAATTTTTTATTAATTTTTTTAAAAAAAACTTCTTACACTATTGCTTTTTCTCCAGTGTGGTTAATTTATAGTCCTCCGGGAGCTGTTGGATTAAAACTCCCATTAGACCTGGCTAGTGTTCAAGGGTGATAGGATGACAGTTGCTGTTCTGCAACATCCAGATGTCCTCAAGTTGTCCTTCCTCCCATTAGATTATAAACCATCTTATGAAGTCTATCAGCAATCCTCTCATTTCCAGCAAATACTTCCAGCTAATCCAGAACTTTGTTGCAAAACCTTTTCATTGTTGGGCATCACAAACATAGGATCCTCTCTTGGAAACTTCTGCATACTCTTTTGTTATTCTCAATCTTTGATGGAGAAAAATGAGAAATTATCATGCAAATCTCTTATTTCCATCTTATTCAGTATTGCCAGATTGGTCACTACTCAGTCTTGGAAAATCTTCATGAACACTCACTTTGTTTGGCTTAACAAAGTGTGGTTTATCACCCCTGCTGAAAAACTCAGTTACCATTCTTGATTGGCAAGAGATGGGATGAAGGAAGATAAATTGAAAACAAGTTGGTTTCCTTTCCTTCTATTCATTTCCTATTTCAAATCATCACAAAGGCCTCCAGAACAGCAACTGAGCTTTTGCCAAAACAGATTTTAAGGCAATCATAACACCATATTTCTCATTCAATCTTATCCTTTGTCTCAAATTTGTCATGAATGACAAGTTATGCCATAACAATATGAACTGTGTTACTTACACAATGCTTTAAATGTCACTGTTGTGGAAGGGAGGAAGGTGAACAATATTGCTGTGTTAACTTTTAGCATGCTTTAAAAATTAAAATAAAGAATTTAAAGAAGAAAATAAAAGGTGGGGCAGGCCAACACTACTGTTCAGGAAAAGTTGGAGAAATGGGTGACAATGTAATGGTAGCAGCCAGTGTAGCACTGGGGGAGACTCAACCCTGCCAGTGCCTCTCTTCTTAAATGGTTACCTTCTTTATGGTCTGGCTGTGCATTTATTAATTTGAATTGAATTGGGCACTTGCTCATTACAGAATGGAGTGGGACAGGTAGGGCGGCATGTTCTTCAGGCTCTACATGACTCCATCCTGTGACAGATCTTTGGCTTTCCCTGAGGAAGTCTGCTATAAAAATCCTTCCAGGTCAGATCTCAGTCTTATACCTAGGGCTCAGTCTAGGTTAAACTTTGCCTCTCTGGCTTGCTGATTCCTCCCACAATGTTTTCAACTCTCTTGCTTCCCATTTATGTGATGCTTTGAGCCTCAGTGTAGCGTCTGTTTAAAATATTGGATGAAGTATAGAAGATTCAGGTTCTACTTCACACTGAGCCAAGAAATTCTCTGGGTTATGCTTGGACCACTCACGCTTTTACTCAGCCTCACAGTGTTGTTGTGAAGCTAAAAATGAGAGCTGAGCACATCTTGGAATATATATTTAGCAGATGAATGAATGAATCCACAACTCTTACTCCAATGAGACTGGTATCTTCAGCCTTGAAGACAGCAAAATGAATGGCTACTGTTGCACTTTATGGCATTGCCAGACTCAGTCCTGGTGGCAGTCAAATTTCATTGCCTCTTCCACCTGAAGCAACCTTTCCTATCAGATATGGTAGACTGTATTTCCCATCATTCTTGCTAGTACATGCCAGAACAGTTACCATTCCAGGAGGAATTCCCCCATCCCTGCATAACAGATTGGCACCTGAGAATTGGTAAGTAGTAATATTAAAGGTAAGGGCCGGAATTTTGTTGGTTCAGTACACTAGCATAACTTGTTGTGTGCCTTCAAGTCATTTCTGACTTATGACAATCCTAAGGTGAAACTACCACAGGACTTTCTGGGGCTGAGAGTGTGTGATGCATCCAAGGTCACCTAATGAGCTTCCATGGCTGAGTGGGGATTTGGTCTCCGGGGTTGTAGTCCAATGCTCAAACCACTACACCATGATGGGTCTCTGTCATAACCATTCTGGCATATATATTGGCAGCAGGACGGGGAAAGACACAAACGCATTGGCCATGGAGGAGGGAAAGGATGGGGGAAACAGGATGCTTAGAGTCAGTAGATTTTCTTTGCTTTCTCCTTCCACTGTTTTATGACCCTGATAAAAGTACAACCTCAACCATTATGCACTAACAGGACTTCCACCAATAAAGTTTTTTTTTAAAATGCTTCTGATTCACTAGGGATGCTTTTTATTATATTTTATTTTAGTTATTCATCAAAATATTTCAGCTCATAAACTGATTATTTTAACTGATTAGCTGATAAGCTAAGTCTAGCTTCCCACCCTAATATACATAAAGAAAAGACATTGAGCAAACAGGATGCTCTGTCTCTGCCATGCAGTGTTTTTTTAGCATAGCACTTTTTCATCTTCCCACCCTCTGGCTTGTTAACTCCCAAGGAAATGTGTACCACGGTCCCATTAAGTTGCAGCATGGACGAGGGAGGCAGTGAAATTCCCTAGGCAGATGTGTTGTGAAAGCTCCATCTAGTGTACATGTGAGACCCACCACTCATTTCTTTAAGGAACGCTGCACAGATACATGAGCATAGAAACAAAGGCAGGGTGAAGCCATGGCCCTTATTTAAAGCAAAAATCATAAGACCTGCCATGATGATGATGATGATGATGATGATGATGATGACAATATAGCCAGATTTCTGTATCAGCTCCTTAGTTAAGTGTACTTAATTAAGTAACTTCTGCTGGTTTGACCTCACCCATAAAATCTAACAAAAAGATTGTTCAACTGTGCTCAAATCACCATATAATGGACCTCTTTTTCCCCATGTAAGTGATGCCTAATAAAGTAGATTGGAGAAGAAGCCATGATCATGACAATAGTATTAAAATTGTGACTAAATAGCAACTGTAAACATGAAACAGTTACCTAGACTTACTCATCTGTAAATGTTTTGTATTCACAATTGGTACTTAGTTGTGATTTTGCACTACTGTTTCAATTGTGACTCCCTCCCCAATCTACATCTTCTGGTTATCAGCCGCATGGCAGAAGGGAGAAAGGGATCCATTCTGCCAGCAATCAGAGCGTGGATGAATATTTCCATCAAGTATTATGGGGTCAGGCCAGGAGTATATTTAGCTAAGTAGCTGCTACAGAATTGTGCCTAACAACAACAATTGGCTGGACTTCACAATCACACTTAGGGATGCATAAGCTAGAGTTACATACTGCCAACTGATTCGTATTCTTGAGCTCTACATATTCAATAGCATAGGAAATGCACAAGGATGACAAATGCCCCTCAGTCCTCTTTGCCAGGCATCAACTGCTGTGAGTGACGGAGGTCTGTTCTCTTTCAATTGGGGTGTAGCAGACTGACGTTCCCACCACCCTCGCATGAGTGATCTCCAGCATGGGGAGGAATAGCAATGAAAATCCTGCTTCCGAATGCTGCACTGGAGATCGCTGGTGGGAAGGGATCTGCTCTGACATGATCAACAGAAGAAGAGACCCCCATAAGTTGCATCAGATGCCTGATAAGACAGGATTTGGGAGGGTAAGGCTAGGAAGTGCTGTATTGTTAATTAATAAGTAGCTGATTTAGAATCTAGGCCATGATGATGATGGTTAATCTGCTTTTCCACTCAAAAATGTTAAAGGCAGCTTGCATTAATAAACTACGGATTAAAAACAATATCTTCATATGACACAATACACCTTCAAAACACAATTTAAATCAGAATGGTAAGAGTTAAAAATTTTCTATATCTTGGCTCAGTCATTAATCAAAATGGAGACTGTAGTCAAGAAATAGGGGGGAAAGACTTAAGTGATGGAAGGGCAGCAGCTATGTAGGAGATAAGATCCTCAAGAGTAAAGATTTATCATTAAGTTGCCAAAGTTAAAATCATCCAGTTTCAACGTATGGTTGTGAAACCAAGACAGTGAAGAAAGCTGATTGGAAGGAGATCAACTTATTTGAAATGTGGGGCTGAAAAAGAGTTCTACAGATACTATGGACAGCCAGAAAATGGGTCTTGGATCTAATCAGGCCTGAACTCTCACTAGTAGCCAAAATAGCTAAACTGAGACTATCATACTTTGGACACATCATGAGATGTCATGGCTCCTTGGAAAAGGCAATATTGCTTGGTGAAATGGAAGGCAGTAGAAACAGAGGTGTCATGCCCTGCTTCCAGAGCACGGATTCTGACTCAGAATCTGAAACAGAGAGCATGCCAGAGGCTGAGACAGGGGGCATGCTAGGACCTGCTATACAGAGAGAGGTTCCAGTGCCAGAAACAGAAAAGGGGGTGGTGCCAGCTCCAGCAGAGAGTCCTGCCCCTTCAGATACAGAAGAACGCTTACCTAGACCCAGATGTACACAGCACAGGCAGCAAAGAGAGACCCAGAATCACTCTCTCAGGATTTATAACCAGCAACAATCAATCAAGTTACAACTGTGCTAGGTTTCAGACCTATTTAGCTGGCGTCCTTCCCTTCCAGGAGTTGTCATAACTTATTTGACCTTCTACCTTGCTAGATGCCTTGACAAATGCTTGGATTGACCTTGGGACACTCACTTGCTGTGGAACTCTGTCAAACAATTATGTTGGACTTTAAGACTCCATGCTTACTGCTGGGAAGTAAGGAACAAGCTGGGAGTTATTCAATTTGTTTGGTTTGGTTTATCAGCTGTGCCAGGACTGAGATAAGACAAGAGGAAAACTACACCACAACCAAAGAAGTCAGGACCCTGAGTTTGCAACACCTGAGAAGGCTTGTTGATGATGGGGCTCATGGAGATCTCTCATATGGAAGTCATCGTAAGTTGAAGCTGATTTGATGCCAAATAGCATTAAACAATAAAAGGTATGTGACAGAGAGAAGACCACAGACCAAGACAGAAAACAAATTAAAACAAACAAACATCAACAGGGATTTACTTACTGTGGGAATGAAGCCAATGGTGGCACTAGCATGCCCTCCAAGGTAAAAAGCATTCCACATCTGAGGTTCCAAAGCAGAGGAGACCCTCTCCCCCATCTTCACACAGTGTATTGCTAAAGCAGGTAGGATGTAGGTTACATACATAAAGCAACTTCCTGTGTTCCCATGACTGGATACTAATCCAAATCAGTGGTGGCTGATGGCTCTGTTACATTGAGTGATGAACTCTCATTGGGATTTATAGGTTTTACAGGAGTGTTTTATGGGAACTATCCATAGTGCTGAAACTCTTTTGGCAATAGTGTTCAGAACATTGAGTAGCTCCCACAAGCATTCCTATAAAATACAAACTAGCAACAGTAAAACCCATCATGCATTCACTGTCCTGGCACAATGGTGCCACCCACTGTCATTTTCCAAGATTAGGGCTATTCTAACATTCTTGGCATGGAGAACTGGCATGTTGCTTGGCAGCAACAAGAATTTCTGAGTGCCATTGAAACAGGCAGAATAATGCTGTATGTGCAAAGGACGATAGATCAGGATGACTGGCTGAAAGGTTTCTCTAGTGTAATTAATTTCAAGTGTTTGATGCAGGACTGGCCCAAGACATTCTGCTCCCTCAGACAGGATAACAAATGTTGTCTTCCATCTGATACCCTAATCCATGTGCAGATTACACAAATACACAACATCCACAGCCACTCAAGTTACTGTATTTTGGTACTCAAGGCAGAAAAATCCCACAACCACCTATCCGTACCCTGGCCAGTAAAACCACAGCCATGATCTCACATCACACTTCATAACTTTGCAAGTGTTGCAAAACAGGAGTCGAGAAACTCCTGCTGATAAAAAATAATAAAAACTCCTGCTTGCTTTAGGCTTCATGCCTGCTCTATGGAGCTAGTAAAACAAAACACTGCTGAAGTCAAACTGGCAAAATTAACTATGTTTATTGGTAAGAGAATTTCAAACTACCTAAGTTACAGAAGAAAAATTCAAACTGCCCAACATCATGGCAGGTTCAGCAACAGAGTGCAAAGAGAAAAGAACAGCGAGACTTGTACACAAGGCATGGGGTTTATATGATATGCAGTAAACATGCTTTAGGCACCTTCACCTCACGACAACAAGCGTGAATAACAAGTTCATAGCCATAACATGTCATGTAGCAAAAACACATATGATGGTGCAGCTGTGTGCCAGTTCCGGACAAGCTGATAACGCTGAGGAAAAGTTTCCCATGGAACTGGCTAGTCATAACAACAAGTTTGTAACAGTTTGCGTTCTCACACACACACACAAGAGCTGTGAGAAATTTGTGGAGCAAGGAGTCCATTATGCATCCACATAATGCAACAGCAAGTCTATAACTACACTGCATAAACTCAACAAAAATCCTATTACTGAGCAGTCAGGATGCACATATGGGGACTGGCACAAGTGCTCCAATGTGCATCAGAGACTTCTGATGCTTACCAGGCACTTCTGATGTGCTCCAGCACTTCCTAGCCAGTGTCCGGATGTGCCTCAGTGCCCGTTGTGCATAGAATCATAGAGTTGAAAGAGACCACAACAGCCATTCAATCCAACCCCCTGCCATGAGGAATACACCATGAAAGCATTCCTGACAGATGGGCATCCAGCCTCTGTTTAAAAACCTCAAACAAGAAGACTCCACAACACTCCAAAGCAGCATATTCCAATTTCAAAATGCTCTTACTGTCAGGAACTTCTTCCTTATATTTAGATGAAGTTTGAGGCCATTGTTCTGTGTCTGTGGAGCAGCAGAAAATAAACTTGCTCCATCCTCCATATAGTTAAACATAATTATATTGATCTTAACCTTTTTTATTTATTTATTTATTTATTTGTATCCCGTCTCTCCATATAGATCGAGGCGGTGAACAACTTAGCATGTATTTTGAAACATTTTTTTATACATGCCCCCAACAAGCTGGGTACTCATTTTACCGACCTGCGAAAGGATGGAAGGCTGAGTCAACCTTGGGCCCAGCAGGATCGAACTCACAACCTTGTGGTTTGTGGCTTGCAGTACTAGCATTTAACCACTGCGCCACCAGGGCTTCCCTTTTCTTCTCCAGGCTAAACATACCCAGCTCCCCTAGCCTCTACTCTCAGAGCATGGTTTCCAAGCCTTCTACCAAGCCCTCCCCTGGACACATTCCAGCTTGTCAATATCCTTCCTGAACTGTGGTGCCCAGAACTGGACACAGGATTCTTCTAGGTGGGGCCTGACGAAAGCAGTATAGAGTGACATTATCACTTCCCTTGACCTAGACACCATACTCTTGCTGATTCAGCCCAGAATTAAATTGACTTTTTTAGCTGCTGCATCACTCTGCTGACTCATGTTCAGCTTCTGGTCTACTAAGACTCCTAGATAGGGTTGTGCCAGATCGGGGGACACCAAGACATTGTGATGCCATGGAAGCCTCAGAGAAACTAGGGATGCTGCAAAACTGAACAGTTCAGTTTTATACACATGTAAGGCTATTTATGAAGATGTGAGTCTCAAGCGGATTACAAGCCAATAATGACAACAAAATTAAGGGCTTGCATCTCTTTCGTGACTTCCCTGGATCTCCTATCTGCTATCTCAGGCAAACACCTCAGTCTGCCTAATGGTAGGGACAGCCATAATTTACTAGGGCCATTTCTGCACTATACACTTATAGTGCGATTATTCCACTTTCAACATCCTACGGAATCCTAGGATTTGCAGTTTAGGGAGGGGCCAGCTGGACCCCAAGATTCTATAGGATGTTGAAAGTGGAATAATTGTGCTATAAGAGTGTAGTGCGGAAATGGCCTAAACTAAAATCTCCCACATATGGACTCAGCCATTTGCCACTCCCAGTAAATAATCGGGATCTTAAAGATGCTGACCTGCTTTATACATTCAGAATTAAATATTGGCCATATGATTTTCCTCATGTACTATTAACTGTCAGGAAGAAAGGAAAAAGAGTAAGCTGAACCATTTAATGTGATGGCCTCTATTGGCATTGTGTGTATGCTCACAATTTCTCTTTCTCTCATTTTTTCCCCATTTTGGATTCTCTATCATTGCATCTGTTTCTCTTGTCTGATGAATCAGTTAATTTTACTAAAGATTTTGGCACTTTCTCAGAACAGTTGAACCACGTTTTTATGAAGCAAGCAAAGAAACCAGCAAATCAACCAAATAATCCTATCATCCAAAGCGTGGATCTGCACTACATTTTTAACATAAGTTTCATACCATTTTAAATGTCATGGCTCCATCCTATAGAATCCTGGGCTCTGCAGTTTGGCGGGGTACTTAGAATTCTCTTTTGATAGACAGTAGAGTTCTCCAAGGGAGACAGTATGGCCCACTGCTTTCGGCATTAGTCTACAGGTTCAAATCCCCGCTTGGCCGTGGAAATCCACTGGGTGACTTTGGATAAGTCACATTTTCTCATCCTCAAAGGAAAGTGAAGGCAAGCTCCCTTGGGAACAAATCTTGCTATGAAAACCCCATGATAGGTTTGTCTTAAGGCCACCATAAGTCAGAAATAGGGATGGGACAAATCCAGAATTTTCCTAATCTGAATCCAGATCCAAATCCCTGGAAGGTTCTGGGAATCCACAAATCTCACGAATCTCAAATCTTTTGAATCCTTTTTTTAAAAAGAGCTTAAAAAGCAAGGGAAAGAAGGATAATCTTGGGCAAGACACACTCTCTCAGCCTTAGCCTAGGCAAAGGAAAACCTCCCTCTGAGGAAATCTGGCCAGGACAATTGTCCTAGTTTTGCCTCAGGATCTCCCCAGACTGAAAATGACATGAAGGCCCTTTGTACACAGGCAGGAAAATGTGGATTAATCCCACCTTCTCTTGCCTGTGTAAACAGGGCCACATACTACAGTAGAGAGATAATCCAGGTCAAAACTGGATTTTCTATGCATAGCTCCTTCCGGTATCCTGGGGTTTGTAGTTTGATGAGGCACCAGCAGACTTTGGCAGAGAAGACTGTGACCCCTTGTAAAACTCCAAAGCCCAGAATTGTGTCTGAAAGAGCTTTGCAAGGGAGCTCTGCAAAGGAATGTTTCAGCCGTCCTTGAAATCTCAAGCCTGTAGCTTCCAGTCAGGTACTGAAGTTAAATATGAAACGTTCAATTTAAATATCTTGGAATACAAGGCCAGCTGTAATTTCTGAAATTGTTAGCAAAGGCCATTGTTACTCCAAGGGAAAACCTCACCTACTAACTATCTTCCCTTGTATGTCTGGTCTCCCAGGTTTTCAAGCGTCACAGTCCCCAACAATCTATTTAGTTAGCATATTCGAAAGATTTGGTTTGCCTATTTTGGCACAGAGATCCGGATTCGGGAATCTGAATCCTTACCCAGGATTCGAGGATTTGGTTGGCCCATCCCTAGTTAGCAATGACTTGAAGGCAAACAGCAGCGGCAAGAGTTCCCTGCTAGGCAATTCTAAGTACCTCATCAAACTACAAATCCCAGGATTCCTTAGGAGGAAGCCATGACAGTTCAAATTAGATCAGTTTGATATAAATTTCCCTGTCCGGATATATGCTAATTCTTTCTTCTCAGAGCCTTCCAGACATTCAGCAGACCTGAGGAGTTTCAGGCTTCCAAACAGAGTCTGAGCTCCCGAGGTGAGATGCATGGAGGGTATGTGTGGAAAAGGTTGATCTTGCAATGTGATTTAAAATTTGCATAAGCTGACCCTTTCATGCTAGGTGCTCCTGTGGTGGGATGTGTGTATGTGTGTCTAAGTTGCAGATTATCGAGGTGCGAGGCAGGAATGCCATGGACCCTGCTTCCCACAGTTGAAAGAGCAGGGAGTGTGGTTGCTAGGAGACAGTCTGTACACTTCCTAAACTGGCTAAGGCTCAACTGAGCATTTGTGCAAGGAAAAGGCTATTTTTGTGTGTGTTTAAATCCAACACATCGTCCCCCACTTGCAAATTGTAATGCAAATATTCTCCATATCCTTTGAAAATGCTTCAGCAAAAGAGGTACTCCTGACCTCTCGCTCCCTTGGCATGGAAATTAAACTCTTTGGTTTTAAATCTGGAAAAACTGCAAGAGGCCCAAGTTTGATCCTCAGAGATCCTCAATTCTTCCCATCCTCCTTTCACCTTCCCACACTTTGCTAGTTGCATCCTAGAACTGAAATAGATTTAACTGGTGTTATTCCAGAATCTGTAGCATTAGTCTGAAAACAGATGTAGAATAAAATGTCATGGTTTAACACATCTAAATTGTAAAAGGCTTTAAACTTCTTTTCATAACTTGCAATCAACTAAGATTAAGTTAATTCATAGAGCGTGAAGTCTGTGCAGCTGAACTTATTTAGCAGGTACAATACCTGGTATCTCAGCCTGGTTGCTATCTCTGTCTGATCACTGTTTTACCTTGAGGAAGCACATTAGCCCTCTGACTTGACAGTCATAGCAAAAATATGCCGATTTGCAAGATTTAATTTGGGTTTCTTGTTCAATTTAAGAATGCAATTCTTCACTTTATTTCTTAAAGAAAGCCATGAGAAATTTTACCTGCAGTAAGGAAGTCTTAGAACACTGCACAGTTGTTGAAGACTTATGCTGCACATGGTTGTTCTGCACAGATAATAATAATAATATAGTAATACTTTATTTTGAACACCCTTTTGTTACCCTGATTTCTAGGGGTCCCGTGAGGGACACCTAAATGTGCTCACGATTAAACAAGTTGGGGAAATTAGTCAAAGAGCATAAGCTAGCAATGCGAGAGGCAGGGCAATGGAGCGGAATCTTTTACCCAAAGTCTACAGGGTCAGGCAAAGCCAAGGAGCACACCAAGTTATAAGAATAATTGTGATCTTTATTAAGATACAGACAAACAGTGCATGCAACACACTCACACAGATAATTATAGAGAATAAAGGTTGGAGTGGGATAGAGGGATTTTTAGAGGAGATTGTTGGTTTGGGTGATACTACACCTGTCCTGAAGCCTGGGAAGTCTGAAGATTGAGTTCATAGGTATGAAGTCTCACTACGTGGGACTGAGGGGAAGGCTTGCCAAGCAGAGCGGCAGCAAGGTGGGATGGAAATTAGGAGCGATCCAAAGAAGCCCTCAAAGTCAGGGGTTTTTATAGGGAGAAATGTGGCCGTAGGCTAGTCCGTACTTGGGGAAAACAATGAGTTTCGGGCTGGAGACAAAGCCTCTGAAAGGTAAGAATTTAGCATGATTGAGTTAAGTCCAAATTGACAATAGATTAGCCAGTATGCAAAAGCGGAGTGCTTGACAGATGAGTATTTGTCTAATCAAGCTGCCTGCTCGGGGCAGGGAGTTCTTTGTAAGCACCATGCATACATAATAGAGTACTTGCCTTGAGGTCTCCTGAAGCGACAGGGCGGCTATTTCTGGCCTGCCTGTATTGTGTGGAATATTACGGCAATTAGCGGCCGTGCCTGTCTGCGAGCTTGTCCGGGGGACCTTGCAGACACGTGGAGAGGGATGGGTGAAGAAGGCTGAATTATTGATATCAAAATGATATCTAAATATCCCCCAAGTGCAGCTTAGGAACTGCAGTAACACTTTACACCAAAGGACAGAACACATTGGCATATATAATCAGGAACAAAGAAAATAGAATAGAATACTACAACAATACATGGAATGAACTCCCCAACACCCCACTAGTTGCTACCCATCTCAGCACCTTAAACAGGAGTCTGTGACTTAAGATGGAGAGTCAAAGAGGAAGGCCTTCCCCATTTATGAAAATGGATGAGATCCCCCTCTAGTTGGAGGTCAAAAGAAAGACCGTTCCACAAATTCAGAGCCAGATCTTGAAAGGCTCACAGCCTTGACAGAGCTGTACACGTTGGTGGAACAGACAATAATCCTTTGCCTCTAGATCTGAAATTCCTGGATGGAACGTACCATGCAAGCTGAGCTGCGAGGAACTGAGGGAGGTTAGAATGCAAAGCCTTTAATACCAGCACCAAAAGTTTGAAAAAAGGCCCTGGCCCAAACTGGCAACCGGTGAAGGGATCTAAGGGAAGAAGAAACAGATGAATATTTTGGCAGATTTAAAACAACCTGGAAAACATTGTTCTGAATTAAAACCAAAGGAAGAAGATTGCAGGAAGGCAAACCTGTCTGTAGACTGTTACAATAATCCAGGAATGAGATAACCAAGGCCCGGACAAACAGATGGGCAGTCTCTACAGTCTGGACAGAAAGCAACATTTTTCTATACAGAAATAGGCTGTATATTCTGCACAGAACAGAATGCATGGGTGTATGTTGTTTCTATGCAACACGATCATGCATGAACGCTGTGCAGTTGTTATTGCTGAGTGCTTTGAGTCCTTTCTGACTTATGGAGACCCTAAGACAAATCTATCCTGAACTTTTCTGGGGCTGAGAGTGTGTGATCTGCCCATGGTCACCCAATAGGTTTCCATGGCTGAGCAGGGAATTGAACCCTGGTCTCTGAGGTCATAGTACAACACACAAACCACTACACCAGGCTGGCTCTCAAATCGGTCTTAAACTTCAGAGATTCTCATCTGCCCAAGATTCTTCTGAGTGGGGTTTCTCAACACTTAAGAAACACTTTTTGGAACCATTTTTGAAGAGTTTTGAATATTCTACCTATTTCCTATTTTAATCTGACAACCCTGAGATCCACATACCAGAACTAGAAACAAAATGCTGATTTGTAGGGTGATTCACTTGTAAAGTGATGGTTGAAGAGAGAGGGCCAACCATTCCCTATGTGTGGCAGCAATTAAAATTTGTTGGGTGATGACCTGCACCACGGATTAGCATGATTGTCTAGTTGGGTTCTCTTAGGACTAGTTGGCTTCTGTTACCGGACAGGTTAATACCAATCTGTATTTGTATCCTTTTTGTATATTTATATGCATTTTTATTTGGATTTTATTGTTCTCATGTTACTCTTTGACCATTATAAAATATCTGTTTATCTATCTTTGTTCCCTATGTCTCTCTGCCCCAAAAAACAAAAACAACAGGTGGTTTATGCACAGGATGTGCCCCTCCAGGTGTTATCAGACAACAATTCCCATCAGCTGGGACAACCAGTGATGAAGGCTGACAGGACCTGCAGTTCAACAACTGCTGGAAAAGCAGATGTTCCCCATCCAAGTCTTCAGCCATATGCAAGTATGGCATATATAAGGAGAAGTTAGTGAAAAGGTATCAGGTAGAAAAAAATGATAATGTTTACTATGGGTTGGGAGGTTTTCTTTCCTTCTTTCCTTCTTTCCTTCTTTCCTTCCTTCTTTCCTTCTTTCCTTCCTTCTTTCCTTCTTTCCTTCCTTCTTTCCTTCTTTCTTATAGAGAAGTGTCCAAAAGTATAAGTGCAATCCTCTTCATCTGTAAACTTCCTTGCACATGTGATTGTAATTTTGATGTATTCATTTCACAGCTGTGTAATCAGAGTTCTGCCCTTGTAATAACTTCACATGCTGTCACATAGTTTTTGATGGTATGGCATGGCATATACTTCAATTCACTTCATTATTTCTGGGATTGCACATTTCCTATTTCATGATGAGACAATGAACAAGCAAACTGGGAGTTGCTTATTACTAGCATGCAGCAAAAGGATGATGTTGTGCAAGCACCACGTAACTCTGTGAGGGTAGATGTACATTTTGCAAACTTGATGTAGCATCTTAGATATAGCTTGTCCGTCATGCACACAAGTGCACACACACAGATACTTCATTCAGAATACTCAGGAGAGTGATCTGGCTCAGATCAAAAGTCTATCCAGTCCATACATTTTCTTCACATAGTTATAAGCCAGCTGCCAGTAAGTCCTAACTGCAACTGTACTTTCCCTTCCATGTTCTTATCAGTGGATAATACCCTCTGACCTACTGTCTCTAATACTGGAGATGACATAAAGCCATTGATGGCCTTAATCTCCATGAATTTATTCAGTCTCCCTTTAAAGCAATCCAAGGTGTCAGCCAACACTACTTCTTGCTGCAGTGAACTCTACAGACCATCTATATACTGTGTGAAGAAGTCTTTTTTCTCTCCTGAATCTCCCAACAGCCAGCCTTAGTAGATAACTGCATGTTCGAGTGCTATAAGAGAAATGCTGTATGGTAAGGAGAAAATAGGGAGAAACTTTATCTATTCCCACATCATGGGTAATTTTATACACTCTGTCAAAGCTCCCCTAAGACCCCTCCCTTGACTGAGGCCCTTTCCACACAACATCACTGTTGCATTTTTGCTACAGGATGCCACAGGTCAACAGGTCACACTTCCACATGATGTTGTTGTCCCCCAAAGACAAAGGGGGGAGGCAAAAATAGCCAGTCAAGGCAAAACTCCTTATAGATTAGCAGAGATAGCTACGCACAGCTATGGAAGCATGCCTAGCAGCAGAGAACACCATTAGCAGCACAAACACTAAGCCAGTAATACTCACCAACTCCAAGTTACAGTCTTCTAATATGGAGGCTCTTTATTCATTGTTACAACATATATACAATATTTACAAAGTTCAGATGGCAATCCAGCATATCTAGCTTGCTCTTTCCAGCAGATCCCCCAGCAGACACACTTCAGGCAATGTGTGCAGCATTGACTGGGATTGTGCTACCTTTATACAGACACCTAGCCAAGCCTGGCCAACCCTTGTATTGTCTGCACCTGGTGCTCATCAGCCTGGGTCAGCACAAACTCAGGTTGAGTCACATTCCTTTCCCCAGGTGCACTTAACAGCTAAAGCAATTAAAGCAATGTGACTTTAACACTAACTTTAGAAAGTGTTTTCTAACGGTTTGCTCAAACCATCTCTGACAGTTGTTGCCATCCCATTGCCATCCTGTTGAAGAATGTCGCGCTTGTGCAGTTTTTGCAAAACAGAAAAATTCCATTTTGCACCTGCAATCGTGCGGCGCTCCCGTCACTCCTGGCCATGCGGAAGATGAGAAAGCGCAATGGCGATGCTACCTTCCATAGCACAGCAATGGAAAAAGCCCGGCTGTGCTGCAAAAGGAAGATGTGGCACCACTGAGTTGTCTTCCGTATGGACCGAGCGGGTGCAGAGGGGAGCATTTCTGATGTGCTCCTTCTGGGCCCAGGACTGCAGCGAGACAATGCAGAAGAGCTTCGTTGTGCAGAAATGGCCTGAGTTCATGTATGATGTGCATGGAGAATAATCATCCCACATGTGCCTTCCCCTCCTCTGGCTGCTGTAAAGCCCTGGGCTATACTGCTAAAGCAGGAGTGGGCAACTCTGGGAAGCAAGGGTGGGGATCATTAGCCCCAATCAGATATTGGACAACCACAGGCCTCACTGTACACCTCACTAAAAAAAAAAAAAATGTCCTAAATGCCCAATAACGGGCACAGACAGCATTTTTACCATATTCCCAGGGACTCTTGGGCCATTTGTGTCTAGGACAGGTATTTTTTTAACAACAGAAAGTGAGCAGATATCACTTTCTGTTTTCAAAAAGGCCTGTCCTGAGTCTAAGATGGCTCAGGGAAGCTAAAAAAGAAAAAAACAAACAAACTATAGTCATATAATCATAGAGTTGGAAGGGACCACAAGGGTCATCCAACCCGTTTCTACCATGCAGGAATGTGCATTCAAGGCACTGCTAACAGAAGATCATCCAGCATCTGTTTAAAAGCCTCTAAAGAAGGAGACTCCACCACACTCTCAGGCATTGTGATCTACTACCAAAGAGCCCTTATCATCAAGAAGTTCTTCCTAAAGGTAATGAATCTTTTTTCCTAATTTGAAGCCATTGTTCTGTGTCCTAGTCTTTGGAGCAGGAGAAAACAACCTTGCTTCATCCTCCATATGACATCCCTTCGAATATTTAAACATGGGTATCATATCCATTCTTTAATTTTGTCTTCCCCAGGCTAAACGTATGGAACTCCGTAAGCCATTCCTCAGATGGTTTCTGGAGCCATTTCCACACTAGGCTTTCATAGAGCTATGATTCCACTTTCAACATCCTATGGAATCCTGGGGTTTGTAGTTTAAGGACAGGTCAGCTGGCCCCTCCCGAAACTGCAAACCCCAGGATTCCATAGGATGTTGAAACTCTAATCATAGCGCTATAACAGCCTTGTGCAGAAATGGCCAGGGTTTCCAGGCCTTTGACCATTTTGGTTTCCCTTCTATGGATGCCTTCCAGCTTATCAATATCTTTCCTGAACTGTGGTGCTCAGAACTGGAGACAGTTTGTGCTGAAATCACCCTTGCCTCTTAGAGCATTTGATCCTTTGGAGGCCCAGGGACCCACAAAAGTGTCCCTAGAAGGCTGCATGTGGCCTGTGGGCTGCACCTTGCCCATCCCTGTACCAGGGTTATTAAACAGTCAGGAAGGGGGAGAATGGGAAGTGACCCAGCAGTGTGGACTGCCTCCCCTCCCTGCTCCAGTTAGCTAGAAGGTGAGACAGAGGAAAGTGACCTCACTCCTCTTCCTTTTTCTAATAAACTGAATTGGGAACAAGGGCCTGTCTCTGCTTCTGGGTTTCTTCTCTTCCTTCCCTCCCTCTTCCCCCCAACACAACAGCAGCACCATGGGGCTTGGCAAATGCCGAGGGAGACAGTTTGGATGGGGAACGAGGGCATAGAGAATAGTCCTGTGTGCCACACTCAGAATAACAACACTTGCATCGAAAGTGCATCTATGCAACTGACAGGATTGCAGCCTCTCAGAAACAGCCCTAAACACTGTAATCTTGCCTCAGGAGAGAGGCATTCTGTCTGGTTGTCCAGACTTCTGCAGTAATGCATAGAATGACTTCTGTCTGCTTACTGGTCAGAAATCTTGGCTTCTCTGCTCCACCCTCTTGAGAGGAACCGGAGAGGCAGGAGGAATAAGCTGAAGGAAGAGAGGGAGGGCATTTTACCAAATATAATTTGCAGTGTGAGTCAGCATTCCTGCTCAGAGTATTGCTTCCTGCATCAGCATCCGCCTCTCTGACCAAGATGAGATTTCAGTGTGATGGATGGGAATCTGATTTAAATCAGGCAGAGTCCCAGAGACTGCTCTCAGAATTGGTCACACTTTTATTTTCATCATACAAATGAACGTCATGGTGTTTTCTCATCAAGTTTTTTTTTGGATTCAGATTACAAGAAAAGGGATTCCATCTAAACATTAAGAAGAATTTCTCTACTTTAAGAAATGTTTGACACTGAAGGCTTCCTTTTTTTTTTTTTTTTGGAAGTCATTAACTGAGGTTGGATGGGCATTCTTCAGGAATGTTTTAGCTGTGTATTCTGGCATGGCAAAGGATTGGACCAGAAGTCCCTTGTAAACCCTTCCAAGTCCAAAGCCCTTTCCTCACCTTACCTGGTCCCGGAGATGTCTGGTGGGGATCTCGGCCTCAGCTTTGCCAGGTGAGGAGCACAAGAGGAGTGCTCCCCTCCATACCAGCTGCCTCTGTGTTCCAGGAAGCACAATGGCCATGGGTCTTCCTTCTGTAGAGCAGCCGGGTACTTTCCCAGGCTGCACTGGGGCAGGAGGTGTAGCCATTGAACTTCCCAAGCTTCCACAGAACAGGTAAGTCCACAATGGTGGTGCAATTGCTGGTCATTGACAGAGAAAACCCATCAATTATTTACTGTACGATTGCACCATCTGGATTGGGAGAAGGAAGGTACCACAGCAATGTTGAGCAGAAACGTCATTGTGGTCCTATCCTTCTCCCATCCCCATTGAGGGATAGGAGGGTGGTGTGGAAAGGCCCTAAGATTTTATAATTGTAAGTGGGTGATCTAAAGCAGCAACATGCCAAAATGTGCTTGTGTGTCTTTCACAGAGTTAACAGAGCCGTGGAGTTGCAAATGTTCTCAAAGATCTTTTAAAGCAAGCTCTTGCCAGTACAGGAACCCACAGTTAAGCTATTTCTGATGGCTTGCCATTGAACTGCTGACTAAAAATCTCTAGTAGGGAAAGCCCTCTATCTTCTAAGGTAGCTTGTTTCAAAGCCAAGCAAATCTTACCACTGAGTCATTCCTCCTACCTTAGCATTTTTTTAAAAAACAAAGAAACTGATATGCTCATTTCTTTATGCATATTTTTCCAGAGAATTTCATTGCTAAATCTTGAGAAGCTTTTCAGAAACTATTTGACAGTGGCTCCATCCCTTTCTGAACCTAGTGTTAGAAGACACTGCTACCCGGATTTCTGGGGTCCCTTGGGAGACACTTCAATGTGCTCCAAATAATGAGGAATGGGAATTAGCCAGAGCACAAGCTGTAGCACTACGAGAGGCAGCGTAACCCAGTGAGATCTTTAAACTCAATTTTTACGGGGTCAGGCCAAGCCAAAAACCGAGCAAAACTGTCTAATAAAATGATTTTATTGAAGGGAATTCACTCATGCATGCACACAAGCTACATACAACCACACATTCACACAAGAGCTAGATGAAAGGGAAAGGGAGGAAAAATCATAGAGAGGCTGGGGGGTATGGGGGGATTTATAATTACCAGTCCAGAAGAGTAGTGAAGAGAAGAAATGGATTTTGGCTGAGGTAGGACCTAAGGGCAGTTCTCATTCAGGAGCCAGACAGACAGCGTGACGGGTAGACCTTCAAGAGACTGCGCTGGGCCTCCTGGAATCAGGGCTATTTGTACCCTGAAAATGGCATGTGGCTGTGAAGGTTCCAGATGCAAGACAAAGGGAACCTGTTGTGGACAATGGGTCTTTTGCCTGTTGATGGGTTTAGCGCTTTGATTGACAAAGACATGATGGGTGTTGTAATAGCTGTCTATTGTGGGTGCTGTGAGGACAGAGGAAAGAATCCAGGTGTACAGGGGATGGATATCTGTCAATCAGTGTCCTGGTGGGCTCCTCACAGTTGGATTCCTTGGAAAAGTCCAGCTTCTGTTTAAGCCTATTATCCACAGGAATGGTGTGTACTTGCCTGACAAATGACTCGGTCTTGCCTGGAGGAATTTTGGAGTTGACCTATCCTTCTCATTTTACAGTCAAATTCTTTCCCTCGCTCAGTTTGACCTTTCCATCACCTTGCAGGCTTGAATTTGATATCAGAGTCAATAAGATGTGTTGCCAATTACATATGATGCCAATTAGGTTTGGTGCCCATCCAAACCATACTGATATTGGGGACCCCCAAAGTGGGGCCTTACAACACCTATGACCCTCATGTTTCTATATTGTACCCCATTCTCTCTCTCTCTCTCTCTCACACACACACACACAAACACACACACACAACCTCTAGGAGATCTCATTGAGAGTTTGGGATTTGATGTCACCACTTTGCTGATGACTCTGTTTTCTCCTTTTCTCTCAGAATCCAGGAAAGCTGTTCTGCTTCTGAATAAGTACCTGATGTCACTAATGGACCAGATGAGTAATGGTGATTCAGCATGTTGGATGGGTCACTTTCAGGCCCCCAACCTGGCTGTACTCTTTGGTTCAGCTCTCAGCTCAGGTGATCAAGTTTCAGTGGTGGGCACAAATTCATCTGACTAGTTAAATCTAGTGTGCCAACTGTGCCCTTTTGGGGAGATGTCAGGTCTCCCACAGTGATGCATAGCTGGAGACCTATTGATTTGTCTTAGTTAACGTAGACCAGTTGAATCAGTTGTTGAATGATGACTCAACACCATCCAAGGTTCTCTTGGAACTGGTACTAGTAGTAGAAATCCTCAGTTATTTCATTCTCATATGCAAGGATGAGCAATTAGGGTAGTTCGTCTTTCCCCACTGCAGGAGAAAACAAATATTCCTTTGCAGTGTTCTTCCCATTGTGTTTTGGAGGAATTATACTGCAGAGAAAAAAATAACAAAATGATACTGTTTCCTGTGCAGAAAACATGTTTTCACCACAGAAAACACTGATGCCTCCATGGAAAACCTGTCCTCTGTAAAGAAAAGGAGTTTGTGCACAAAAAAACTTTTTTAAATCAGCAGAACACATGGGATGTTTGAATACAAGGAGAACATTGTGCAAAATTCTCACTGGTCTAGTACTCATCTCCCCACCCTTTTTCCCCCTTTCCTTTGCCTTCCCCTTCCCTCCTTCTCTTTCTTTCTTTCTTTCTTTCTTTCTTTCTTTCTTTCTTTCTTTCTTTCTTTCTTTCTTTCTTTCTTGATCAGGGACTAAATGATTATGGACAATTGTGAATCTTCTAGTTGAAACTAACAATACGGTTAACCCCACATACCTAAGTTATATTTTGTTAGGACGACTGTACCTTACTATAGATGAGACTCTGTTTGAAAGAAGTAACCCAGTAGTTCTGCTGGTCAGGGAAGAAGAAGACTTGTCACAGAGTGCATATGGTTGACATGTTATGAGACCTTCTCTGGGAAGTGGTACACTGATGTGTCTAGCTTATAGTGTTCTACACCACAAGACCTGGTTATCTGAAACAATAGGATCCTGTCCCGGTGTTGAGAACTTTGGCAGAGGTCCTTCTTATGGTCCTGCTGCATTGATGTCATGTTTGGTGAGTCTGTAGCAGAGAGCTTTCTAGGTGCCCACGTCCAGACTATCAGACCAGGGGTGCCTAGGCTGTTCTTCTCTCTGTTATTCTTCCCCTTGCATGCAAAAACCCTTTCATCAAGACAGGACCTTGGCATTTAATCTTCGTTAGTGCTGAAGGAGTTTTTGCAGTGTTGTCATTTTATTCATGCGTTCATGTGTTATTAATGTTTT
The DNA here is from genome assembly GCA_948474755.1 of Ctenosaura bakeri. Classification (NCBI taxonomy): domain Eukaryota; kingdom Metazoa; phylum Chordata; class Lepidosauria; order Squamata; family Iguanidae; genus Ctenosaura; species Ctenosaura bakeri. Next base: position 34,450 of record CAOLHI010006342.1, read on the forward strand.
CATGTCCTAAGTGTAATCATTTTTTAAATATCAGCTGTATTACTTGTTTTAGAAAAACATATGTTACTCCAATACAATGGAACGATATTGTTAGTGTGTTACTGTGTCCAGTTTGGGCCCCTCAATTCAAGAAGGATATTGACAAGCTGGAACACACCCAGAAAAGGATGACCAAAATGGCAGAAGGTCTGGAAACCATGAAGTCCTATGAGGAGCAGCTTAGGGAGCTGGGTATCTTTAGCCTGATGAAAAGAAGGTTGAGAGGTGAGATGGTAGCCATGTTTAAATATTTGAAGGGATATCATATGTGAGATGGAGCAAACTTGTTTTCTGCTGCTCCATAGATAAGGACATAGAACAATGGCTTCAAACTTCAGGAACAGAGGTTTCATCTAAACATCAGAGAGAACTTCTTGAGGGTAAGAGCTGTTCAGCAGTGGAATCAGCCACCTGGGAGTGTGGTGGAGTCAGCTTCTGTGGAAGTTTTTAAGAAGAGACTTGATGGTCATTTCCTGGGGGTGCTTTGTGTGTGTGTTCCTGCATGACAGAATGGGGTTGGATTTGATGGCCCTTGTAGTCTCTTCCAACTCTATGATTCTATGTCTTTTAGTGAGGAAAAGAAAAGGAAAATCTAAATTGAATAAATAAATGAAAATATCAAATGGCAACTGTGCTCCAATTGCCCAGTTGGTTAAAGAAGTTTGAGAATTATCAATTCTTATCAAAATAAGAACTGGACTAAATCCACCCTGTCCTTATTCCGGATGCGGACAGAAACCAGCACTCTGAAGCAGCATGTTAGAAAGCAACAAGGTATCTGCAACGTGCTATATTAGCTTTCTGAGAAATTTGCCTTTCAAAAGTAGCATAAGAAGCAATAACATTGGCCAGAGTCTTGTACAGTCTTTATGTATGTGTAAGCACTGTCGATACAGTGCTATGCAATGAATTCTGCCTCAACATCACCCCATCAAAAAAAAAAAAATCCAATTACCAGGCAGGAGACACTGAGAGCAATGTGGATCTGTTCTATAGATCAGGTCGCGGCTGAGTGATGCTGCTTCCGCTTCCCATGAGCCATCTCTGGTATGACCATCAGAAGCAGGGTCCCTTTTCACCACAGCTTAGTCGTGGGAGCTGGGGTGTTACCACAGTTATGCTATGTCTGGTGAGAGCACTAGATATCTCTTGATATCAAATAATTTGACCTTTATTTGACCTTTCTCTGCCACCCTGCTCCACATGTTTGCAAGGGCCACTGGACGAGCACATAATAGGCGCGGCCTTTAATGGTTGTACATTCCAAACCTCAGGCAGGCAGGCAACTTAATGCCTCTCCGACGCTTAAGGGGCCACTCCTTCTTGCAAACCAGCCTTGCTCAGTGCGACTTTACACAAAGAAGCCCGGCCGAGTGCCTAGCCAATCCTTTCTGTTGGGCTATTTGCATACTGGCCATACTATTGTCATCCAGCGCTAAGCTCATCATGTAAAACCTGACCTTTTCCAATGCCTTTGTCCAGCTACAAATTCCCTTTGTTCTCACCAAGCATGGCATGGCCTGTAGGCATAATCCACCCTATAAAAGTTCCCCAACTCTGAGCCTTCCTCGGATCGCTCCTGAATTCCATCCAGCCTTGCTGCTGCTGTATTTGGCGAGCCATCCCCTCACTTCCAGCAACTGAGTCCGCTCAATCCCGGAACACTCCAGACTGCTATCCTGTCTTGCTGTTGGTTTGTCCAGCGAGTCGCCCCCTCAGCGAACCGCGCTGAGCTTTTTCCCCTGCAACCTCCTCTTCTCTCCAGGACTACGTGAACAGGTGTCGTATTACCCACTCCCCAAAACTCTCCATTTCTATTTCTCAATTAGTTACTGTATGTCGTGCCTTTCATGTTGTTTGTTCTCAATAAAATATTATTTGTTGCTTTAAAACCTTATCTAGCCGCTCTCTGACCTGACGCTGTATACATGGGGTTAAAGATCCCAGCTAAAGTTATCCTGCCT